>JAPTGZ010164588.1:0-12127 GCA_029814645.1 Fowleria isostigma | reverse complement strand
ACCAGGTGAAAAATGAAGTCATGGGAGAGTAGATAAGTTTTGAACTAAACTGCTGTG
Organism: Fowleria isostigma; assembly: GCA_029814645.1. NCBI lineage: Eukaryota > Metazoa > Chordata > Actinopteri > Kurtiformes > Apogonidae > Fowleria > Fowleria isostigma. The sequence goes on along the minus strand of JAPTGZ010164588.1, from coordinate 12,070 downwards.
AGGCCTGCAAATGCCAACCAATCAGGGAACTCATCCAATAAGAACGGAGTATAAAGGGATAGCAGCAAGCGTGCGTCGGCAGATAATTCAATGCAGTAAGTTAAGTAAAATACATAGTAAAATGGAGAGCTTGTTGAACATACTCATCGTGTCGTCGGAGTTCTAAAATCTGAGCGATATCAATGTGCTCAATTCGGGACATCCGGGGATTCGTAGAGTATCGAACTTCCAAAGCAATGAAGATACAGGTTACTGAAGTACGCGTGAAATAGTTGTGAGCATCGCTAGACGGGAAGTTTCAGGTAAAGGGGGATAGTTGAGCAGGTTTCATAAATAGGTTGGGGCGTTTTGTACAAACAACTGGACTTCGTGAGGCGATTTGTATGCTTCAGCAATATTGAGAGACTGAGACACAGTGTCTGGCTTGGAGAATATTTTTGTATGTTTGAGCAGGTCGTGTAGCTACCTGGGAGACGCCAAGTGGTATTTCTACAAGGTGTAATGATGACAGTGCACTTGGGGATTTAAGTGGCTGCAATATCAGATTGTTTGGAGTGGACTGCCTCAGGTTTTGTCAGCAGGTTTGTCGGCCCTGTGAGAAGGCCATAGGGTGAGCAGGAGCTATATGAGAATAGCCAAAATAGGTGTTATAGCAGGCCGGGTGCTTCAGTGGATTCGGGAGACACCAATAGCCAGAGCGGCGTAGCCAAAGGGGTACGGCTATGAGCGACACCAGACCGTTACCATGCGAGCGGGACAGGACCCGAGTTTAGGGTGCTCCACAGCGCCATCAATTCCGGGGTGAGAAGGTTTTCCCGCGACCTCCAGCACGGATCGGTGTAATTTCAGGTGGCAACGGGCATCCAAAACGAGCGAACGTGCATCAAATGGCCACGATCAGTGAGTAGGTTCCGGGCGAAAAGACTCAGAATAGGGGAGACTCCACGTCAGAGTGTCGGGATGTTCATATACATGTAGTCGTGTGGAACAAGGGGCCTGAGGCATCATTCTTAGGGTCAGATCAGAGAGAAGTAACTGTTGAGACCGACACTTCGGGGTTAGTTTGTCCTGTTTTACGAGGCCATATCTGAGATGGTGGGGTTGGGACGTATTCCGACCAGTATACTCGTGGCGTGGGAATTCCGCGGTCTGAGAGGGGAAGGGAAGAAAGACAGCATTAGAGAGTGGGTGTATTAGTTACCTGCGAAAAGAGTATGATGATGACTGAAAAAATGGAGTTTGGACTACGGACACATAGCATGTGAGCCACTACTATGTAGACAGCAGCGAAGTAACCCCCAATACCATCTATGTAGCGAGTGTACCGTATGAACTGGTCCGGCAGGTTTAGCTAATCGCGCTAGCTCTAGCTTTAAGAGATGTGATTCAGGAGGCTGAGGGCGTCGGGAAAAATTGCGGCGCCGTTGCTATAAACGTGTTCGTTAAATACCAAAACTGAGCTTTATATGTCAGAAATTGCATGTTACTAGCTTCTTCATTTGGTAGGTAAGGAAGGTTCTGATTAGCTTGCATGTATTAGAACACGTGAGCAAAGTAGCATGTAATGAAGTCTCATCAGTTGAATCCATTTTTTAGAGCATCAAATTGACATTACGGTCATCCCGGGAAGAGTACCATCGGTTGACGTTGGAGGGAGTGACGGCCAAATTCTACCAAAGAAAAAGGACAATACAGGTAAGATATGGGCAAGCTAGATCGACATGCGAGAGAACAGCGGGAGAGGACTGGGTTTAGGAAACAAAATGCACTGGTTTCCTAAGAAGTCTAGTACCGGACAGCATATGCATAACCTGCATTTTGGTGTGAATTCTATGCTAGAGCTGGGTTTTTCAGTGATGACAAGTAAACAGAATGGATTCTAGGATGAAAACCTGCACTATACGTACTGGCGATCTAACTAGGGATGAAAGTGTGAACATTCTAATTAGGTGTTACAAAGAGGACATGGTGACCTACCGAATACTATGAGGCAACCGTTAAAGGAAGAATTTGACGTAGGGGTATTTACATATTTATTTGCTTACATGTCACATCCATATGTACAGTCCAATGCTATCTTCTGTTTCAGCAGTGGTGGACAAACAAAGACGGAGAGAGAAGAGACAAAGTATTGTATTTAAACGCTCTTACGAAAAAAAGACGTTTGGCAAAGTTGTTTTTTGCAGGGTATCTGGAAATGGGGCTAGATAACCAGCTAAAGTTGGTACTTACAATCATAGAAGCAAGAAATAAGTCTAGGAGGGGGGCTATATACTGCGGTGATACACCACGTTTGATGGTCATTGGTCACTGAATGTAAGACTAGCCGACAGCAGAAACAGAGAGAGGTGAAGAGCAATAGACCTAGGGGTACGGGGAAAGTGTCATGAATGTTCAAAGAAGGGCAACGGTAGAGGGGACGTCAACGTGAAGTTTTAATGATAATACTAATAATTTTGTATGTTTCTCCATTTGGGAGAGACATGCGGAGCATTTTGCTACCTAGCCTTAACGCGAAGCTCACAGACTTAGGTCATAGATACAACAACACCCACGTAATGTAATAAAGACGAAGAGTGTAAAAGAAAGTCATAACCATCGAGGATGGTCAAAAGATGAAAGGAGAAAGATTAGGAAAGTGACTGTTGGAAAGTGTGAATACGGGGCATGTGTACCTATGCCCTAAGACTGTGCAGGACTGTAGACAACGAGCCCTGGTCAGGACACTGAACACTCGCCTGCTGTCGTAGCTAGGGTTGGTATAACCATGCGATGGACGGCACCCGCGAAGACAAAGGGAAGGGAAGAGAAATTCATGTAACTCCAATTAATGGGTTACTGACGACCAGGCACTTCTGGCAAAGTGTGAAACGAAAAGGTTGGAATAGGAACCCAAACCGCCCAACGGGGATTGGCTGTGCAGTCCGTATGCATAGCGTGTTGTAAAGGGTCTTCATCGCGTAGTAAACGAGGCCAGCACTGAGACTTGGAACAAACAAACTGAGGAACATTGAACAAAGCATTTGCCGATTTCGAACCAGTAAGCGGGAGCCTTTTGGAATGTGGGATGAAGCAAAATAAAAGTAAAGTTGTAAAGAGAAGTAAAAATAACGCAGATTCACTGCATCAGGGGGATATTGGTTACAAGACGGTAATACAGGTAAGCGACAGAGATGCTATTTCGAAGTTGAACATAGCGACGACATTCCGGTAGCAGCATGATGCAATAGTAGGGATTACAATAGGCAGCTGTCAAGTTATAGACCCAAGCAGAAACAGAAAGAGCGGTATAGCGATGCAACAATACTTTATCAGAATGGTTTAACCTCCATCGTTTAATCGTCGTTTGACTCAGCCAGGTCAACATAAGAAGGGTGGATGTGAAAATGAGGAAAAACAGGAAAGGCGTGATAAGAGTCTACAGTGCCTTAATCCGGAGCATTGCGCGACAATAGGAGATCACAGTAACGGCAGAAAAGTCAATCGACTGTCTTTAGGCAGAGGGGAGGTATGCCGAGTTTAGGAATGTCAAGTTTCGTAAAGTAATAAAAGCAATGCCAGTACAAAATTGAGAGAAGACAACTAAGCAAAAATGTAAGAAACTCAGAACTGTGGGAGTCATGTGAGGTATCGTTAGCAGGTACATTATGCAAAATATGAGGGTGGGTGGTGATGCTGAGAGCAAATAAGGGAGACGAAGCAAAAATGTATTGGTCGTACATGACTAACGAGGCCGGTACAAAACTTATGTCGGATTTTGCAAAAACAGCGGTAGGTGGCAGCGTATATCAGTAGGTCAGGCACAGGCGACAGTCGGGTAGTATCGCGACACGAAAATGGTCCACGTAAGCTTTGTTCCGGCCGTAGAGAACGATCCGGGAGGTAGACACAGCAGAGAGGATGTGGCAAGATATAACAGATCACGTTCAACGCTCGAGATGCCAGTAGACAGCATAAACCATTTTAAACCGTATAAGGTATTGGCGTTATCATTGGGGCAAAAATAGCGTGATCAGAGTACATCGCACCTAAGGTCGCTACCCGTCATAGATGGTGTGGGCAGAGACGGAACAAATAAAATAGCACGTCAGTAAGACTATAAGATGATAGACCGACCTCTAAAAATACTTTCGTCACTTTACAAGGCAAGATGGTCATAAGGGAGGTGAATTGTAAGAGTGCAAGAAGTGTACAGAGAAGCGATAAGGGACTCGTCAGAAGTAGCGCAAGAATATACAGGAACATAGTGTTCAACGTTGCAGAGCAGCACGACCAGTTCGGTGTTTTAATAGTGGGACTACTACTTTTCGGTCTTCTTAACCGGACCATGTCAAAAGTGTGGATAAGAACATCCGGTGAAATGCCAAGCAAAACTCATAACCCAGTAGCAGTAAAAGAAAAACGATGTGTCATCCACAGGAAGGGGGAGAAAGGAAAATCAACCAAGCAAGGGAAAGAAGCAGGTACATATGGGTGGAGGTGTGAACATGAATATCGAGAAAACAATCAATGGGCTAAGAGAAGGATTTGTAGACATAGTTTCCATTGCGGCTGGACCTGAAGTTTCGGCAGCTTGAGGATAGCACCAGATTCCGGAGAACTTGCTAGGTTTATGGCGATGCACAAGCCAGTAAATGGAGTGTAAGAGGGGAAAACCCAAACCGCCCAACGGCAATAGCAGTTGTCCGTACATCACTACTGGCACTAAAATAACTAAGCAAGGAGGTTAAGTGTCCTGGCAGTGGGGTTTGACTATTTAGAGGAGCGTGAGCGTTCATAGGCGTATTGTTAGATTCAATCATTCGATGAATTCCATAACTGAAGAAGAGGCAAGTCCCTATTAGAGAGTTGGTCAGTCTGAAGAACTAGCGAGTAAACAGTGCTATGGTACCATGGAATTATTAGTTCAACAGACGACTTCAGAACCAATATACCACGAGGTACATTGAAGAAAGTAGTTTTATCAAAGGGCATTAAGGCCCTTGGGTTGGACTGGCACGAGGTTAAAACCATTGAATGTCTGTTTCATAGATAGCAGCTAGGGAGAGTAGGGAACAGGTAAGTCTCTAGAGAATTGGACCTCCACATACTTGGGGAGGAGTTTTTTAAGGTGCAGAGGAACTCAAAGAAGATGGACACTAATCGGTCAACCAGATCTTTAGCCAACGGAAAAGCAAACAATATAAAAATAAGGAGTAAATAGTGAGAGGGTATATAAAATAATCTGGCCCTAACGAGAATCACCCTGAGTTTAGCTTACGGAATAATATCATCAACGTAATGGAACTGAGAATAAGCGTGTAATAAAGAGAGGAACGAGTGAAAGGTACGGAAAGTGGAGTTCAATCAATGAGAATACGGAGAATGTGCTCTACTGAGCTAATACTTGGCTCGACGCGGGGTTGGGCTAGTATTATTCATGAGCTAGGTGTTAGTCACAAGGGATCGGTAGGTAATAGGTGGTGACTACGGATAATGCTGGTATGTTATTGGGTTTGATCGTCAGTTGGAGATGAGCTACGGGCAGAGATCTAATAGTCTACCCACAGTCAATAGGGTGAGGTGTTACATACATACGCATAGGAGAAAACATAGAATGATTATTGCGTCAAACATTCAGCTAACAACGGGCATTACACCCATGGAATCCCTGTTTTAAAGACAGTAGTAAGTGAGGTATACGGTGAGAGCATGTTCCTGGCAGTCTCTACGTCTAGGAGCGCAGAAAGGTTTCTTTTGAAACCTACTAGCGACTGAGATGATTTGCAATCAGGAGGAATACTATTCCATACCCGCGTATAAAAGCATACGAATGAGCGAGAGCGGAAAGCGGTGGAAGGAGTATCTGAGTAGAGAAGATTTCCGTTACTCCGTAGGTTATATTGTGAGGTCCTACCTAGCGGGAGTGCTGTTGCGGTGTGTGTTAGGCGATGGATAAGTTTATAGAAAAAACTTAGGTTCAGGTGAAGTCGCCTTAACCATAGCGGTTGAAGTTTCAGATAGTGACAGCGTTCGGCATAGCTCATCGTATCCCCAGGAGAAAGAACAGCTCGCGTGAAACTACGCTGGACGCGCTCAATTATTACCCTGTCTTGGTAGGAGTAGTAAGTTGCATGGAAGCTGTACGATTCAAGAATGGGCCGAACCACTTGTTTGTACAGTAGGAGTCTGACGCTCTCATTATGGAACTTCCTGAGGATGAGTGCCGCACGTGATTTAGCCCTTGCAACTACGTAAGAAGCATGGGTTGAGAAGCTGAAAGAGCAGCTGTACCGAAGTCCCAGGTCAGTAGTCAGTTCAGTCATTGGAATTATGGACTGTCCAATACGCACTGTGGGGAAGTGTGCAGGAGGACGACAAACCAATATTCGTGATTTAGCGGCAGAGAAGGAGAGACCGGCTCTATTCGACCACTGAGATAGCGAATCTAGGTCGGATTGGATGGCAGATGAGTGGTCAGCAATCGAGTATCTTGAGAAGGAATATACTATTTTAATATCGTCGGCGAAAAGGAATACGTGACCATTTTTAATAATGTTGGCTATATCGTTTATATAAAGGACAAATAGCAAAGGGCCTAACACGCTACCCTGAATTACTCCAGAGGGAATATTCCGGGGAGCAGAAATAATCGAACCGATTCGGGTGCATTGCGTGCGACCTGTGAAGTAAGATTCAAACCACTTGTATAGACTGCCGGTTATACCCACTTCAGAAAGGCGTTTCAGCAAGGGGATATGGGGCACCCTGTCGAATGCCTTCTGAATATCGAGATACACCGTCACGATAGTGTGGCCTAGGTCATAAGCAGCCGATGCAGTATTTAGAAAGTCAAACTGGCAGGAGGTGGTAGACCGTTTTGCTAAAAACCCAAATTGGTGGATAGAGATTGCGTGAGCATCAATAAAGTGTTGAAGGAGGATAGGTTTTATTAAGCGTTCTAAGCTACGCAGTAGACAACTGGTGTGGTGTATGCCACGATAGTTGTGGATTACGGTTGACGAGCCACTTTTAAGACGTGGGGTAACAATAGATTTTTTCCATTGTTCAGGAACATATCCTTCTTGAAGGGATCGATTGAAGACGGCGGTTATAAGACAACTGAGGTCAGGATTATCCCAGGCAAGAATGTTAGCTGGAAGACCATCTGGACCAGGTGTGCATGACGGTTTTATTTTCATGAGTTGCCTACGAACATCCGTGTGACAAATTTCGAGGCCACTAAGCTTACTGATGTTAGAAACACTATCACTGGGGTTATTTGAAGTACGGAGGATATATAGGGGGGAACCATTAATCGGTAGATCTGAGGAGTTATAGCAACTGGCAAAGTAGTCATTGAATAGGGTGGCTATTTGGGATTCGTCACTCGTATGAGAACCGTCAGGTAATGAGATGTAGATTACCGCATGTGACCTCGAACAACACCGTCGTTTATAGGCTTTCCAAAGTAAGTTCACATTATTAGGATGACGTAAGATCCTACGCTCTTCTCTCAATTCCGTCTGGCGCTCAAGCTCAGCCTTTTGGAGCGAGATTTCTGATAGCAGAAGCAGGTGAGCCATATTAGCCGGGCCAGGCGCCTTACGATGCACTCTACGAAGCCGTTTGTCAATGCAGTTGAGGCGTGCATTAGACTTATGATATTCATCGAGGCTAATAGTTGGGGAAATAAGTTCAAGGGCCCAGATTACATTTCTGTACAAGATATTGACTGACTCTTGTACAGTCGTTGCTTCAAATAGTTTAGACCATGTGATAGATTGTATGATATCGCCTAAGGCTGATAACATTACGGGCGACATAGGGTGACCAGAAGGAGATTTAAGTGTCATCGGCGTTAGGTTCGTTGGAAAGTCACAACGAACGAGGCGGTGGTCACTGCCGGGAAAGCTTGGACCGACTTGAGAGTGAAGAGGTGGAAGATCTTTCGAGAGAACCAGGTCAAGAATGCGGTTTTCTCTAGTGGGAGCTAAAACGTGTTGGGTCCAGCCATCAGCTTTGAGTTGGGATAAAAAAGGTAAATGTTGGGATGGACCAGTAAGGGTCTGCCAGCAAATGTGTGGCATGTTGAAGTCACCCAGCAATAATATCGATTGTTGAGATCCGGAGAGCGACGAAACTATGTGTGACAAAGTTTCGGATATGGATTTTGTATGAGGTGGCGGGATGTATAAGCAACCCAAAATAACCGGGGGATTTACATTGTCGATAGATAACCAAACACCATAATCATGAGAGCCAGATATTTGGGTAGTAATGTCTCGGGTTATCAAATCAACAGACGTGTAGATAAGGCATCCACCGCCTAAAGAGTGGGTACGGTCGCGACGGTGGATGTTGTAGCCAGGGAGCAATATTTGTACGTCAGTGGTTGCACGGGTGAGCCAGGTTTCGGTGATACAGATCACTCTGGGGTTGCATGTTGTCGCGATGAGGTGTAGGTGATGAAGTTTTGGTAAAATAGAGCGGGCGTTAAAATAGAGGGCATGAGAGGAATTGACTACATTCAGGAAGGAAAGCAGATTGGATAAAGTTAGGTCTGGCAGAGCACTTTCTTCGGTAGATTGGGTGGAAGGAGTGGGATCAGAGGGATGGCTCGAGAAATCAAACCTTGGAGTAGGGTCACAAGAGGTCCGGCTGGGTGAGTTTGTGGAGGGTGAGGATCGTTGAGGTATGGTGCTAGATCGAACTAATGACGGTAACCGTTCAGGGTGGCGTAACTTGGATTTTGTGTAGACAGGTAGTTCAAATGGCTGCACAAATCTAGCAGTGGCCATAGCTGAGTTAATGCAGCAGCCATCCATGGTTGGACAGTTAAAAATGGATCCGGTTCTCTGGCGGGGAATCCAGGAGGCTGTGCAGATAGGCCTGGAACCCGAAAAGAATTACCAGAGCTATGGCGGAGTGGGTGTTGACGCTGGTTCTCCCAGGAAACATGATAAGAAGGTATATTGGATCGATACGATGAGCTCACGTTATTAGGTGTCTGTGGCGGCAAGCAACTCTCTGTGGACCATAGATTGGTGTTGTTGTTTTGGAAGCGCGTGCTGGAAGGTGCAACCCGGGCATGATTGTGAAGGATGGAGGTATGCACTTGAGGCCTAAGTTCCATGAGGGGAGTAGGTAGAGGGCGTCTTTTTCGAGGGAAAGCACGTCGGCTTTTATGCAAGGCAAACTTCTGGTTGTGAGAGGCATTGTAAGACACGCGGGACTGCGGATTGTTAGTATGTGTGGGACGACCCGATTCACTAATAATGGTTTTCGGTGGAGGGGGTATGGTAGCATAGGTGTGGCGAGAACCGGGGTGGAGTTCAGTTATAAGGGGTGGCGGAGGGACATTGAACAGAGACGAATTAGCAAGGTAGGGATGCAGTCGAGCTTGGGTGAGATGGGTATGCGCCATCGTGGCGGTAGGGTTGGTATGCGCCATCATGGTGGTAGGATGGGAATGCGCCATCGTGGTGGGGATGAGTGAGTACCTGTTAATAGGGGGTATATGTTGGGGTAAACGAGGAGGAACATGACCCGACTCTTGAAGGAAGGTGCACTGTGACGACTTATAGGGAGGTAATTTAGTATTAGATTGATCTGGGGGATGTGGAATGAACATGTCGTCAGAGAGAGTAGGAGCACGAGAAGTGGGATCCAGGGGTTTTGAAGAATTGGGGATGGGTGCTTCGAAAGAAGAATCCGTGGGTTGTTGGATAGCATCGACAGGTGCGTTAACAGTAGTGCTTGGTTTTTGAGTTCCTAGATCGCTTAGTTCATTCAGTCCCTCCGATAGTTCATGCGGAACTAACTCCGAAGGAGAGGAAGACTTCTGGTAACCTACAGGAACTGGTTGATGGTCAAGATCACAGTTGTATTGAGCGGGTGATAGTGGAAGTTGTGAATCCGTAGGCTGGTGGTGCGACTCGCCTTGCGTACCAACTGGGTAATTATAATGATGCGAGGCATTAGCCACTAGATTACATTGTGATTCATTAGGTGGGGAACTCGTAGCATTTTCTGGTGGAGCCACGGATACTATGACTTGCGAGGCCGAGTCTCTAGAGTTATTAGACGTGGTGTCCAGCAGAGGCTGCTGAATATCTGAACTAACATTGTCAAGACGATCAGGTTGGCTTGATTGGGAGTTACGATGCAGCACCCTTTGAAGACGGGAACGTGCAGGTACCACGCGCGCCCCTGTGAGAATAGGGTGAGCCAGAAGTTGTTCCGGTCGTTTGACAAGGTTCTTGGGAGTAGTGTCATTTGTGAACTCAATGAGTACGGGGGAGGACGCCGCATCTGGTGGTTTTTTCAGGCGAATGCACCGGCATTCAGTATCACTCACTTGAGTTACTTGTTGTACAGCTCTTTTAATTTGGTAGACGGGGTGCTTATGGTGAACATTGAGAAGGAGAACTTGTTTAGAGCAGGATATGCGATCCACTAGTTCGCTCGAGATGAAGTCAATAAGCTTGGCGCATGATAGGAGGTCACCATATGAGGGTTCAGAAGTTGGATTAAGAATTGATGCCAGAGGGGCAAGTGGTTTGAGCATTTCATCCGTCTGATGTAGTTTTAATGTAGTACGGTCTAGCTCGGCAGACAATTTATTTAATTGTGATTTAAGGATTGTAATGTCCTGATAATAGGTTGAAGAGGACATGACATCCCGCAGGGGGATCGAGCATGGTCGCGATCGTGGTTTCGCCCAAGTGCGGCATTGAGGGCTAGGGGACCTGGACAAATTTCGCTTTTTGGATGTTCGCTTCGAGGCAGGTGCCTGGGAGGTCGTAGACGTTGAGTTGGTAGGTTGGTTAGCGCAACCAAAAGAGCCAGGGGTATCAGGACAGTGAGATGGGAGATTCGAACTTCCGGGTGTATCAGAAGGACCGGTTGAATCAATAGGGGTTGGGTCATTGGCATCAAAATTGGGTGGCGGGGCCGGTGCACACGTGGGAACTGGAAATGAGGTATCCAGAACCAATGGAATGGAGGGGATACTGGAGATTGAGGAGTTATTCGCTCCAAGCGAACGAGATTTTTTACGAGAATTGTCTGTCCTTCGATTTACCATCAGGTAGAGGTGATCGGAACTACAGTATTTCTATTGAGGCTGACAGAGTGAAACCACGCAATGCCCACAAGACTAACAAGTGATATGGGATATGCGATAAACGAGTTGTAACTCCGAAAGGAAAGACAGTCAGAGCACCGAGGGCTACTATTAGGTGAAAGCGAATAGCTTGTATATCCCAATCAATGGGATGACATAGGTGAAAACTTCTAAAGCGAGATACGCTAGAGAGAAAATTTAAAGATGAACTCTATGTTTTGATGGCTTCGCTCAGGACGCGTGCGACAAACGAGGCAAACGAATTATTTGCGAGATATTGATAGTCTACTAATAATTTTAGGCAGTCGGACGCTAGCCAGGTGACCAAAAGTAGGTAAAAATGGAAAACCGGAAACAGGTGGCGATTAACAAGACCAAACTATCCTCAAAAAGCAAGACGTGGTTACTATGGTTGCACAGGGAGAAACAACTCTAGATAGATGATAAAACGTGGCAAACAGCACAATATAACACTAGATATACACTGTGCGATGTAGATACGACAAATTATTAGCTTAAGAGCCAGAAGGAGTTCTCCTCAAATGGCTACTCTGAGAGGTCAGAAACGAGTTAATACACCAGTAGGGTAGACCAGTTTGACTGGGGAAAAATTTATAAATATTTGATACTACAGAGGGACAGAACGGGGCAGTTTGCGTGTGAAATAAGAAGACGTAATTGGTAAAACCGTAAAACGAAAAGAATTATAGATTTTTATACAAAGAGGCCGTTAGGTTAATCGCAAGATTAATTAGCCTAACAGCTAAAGCAGAATTTATTTGATATAAGAAAAATAGTTCCAGTAATTTAGCTGGTTTATATAGTCCTAAAAGTCCTTAAGAGTACGAGCAACACCAAATTAACGGAAAATCAAAACACGAGGAAAAAATCAAACCGCGTGCTTCCGATGACCTTGACGTTTATGGTATTAACGGTATACTGCAATGTGGAGGACTCCTCTTC
>JAPTGZ010164221.1:0-27912 GCA_029814645.1 Fowleria isostigma | reverse complement strand
AAAACAGTGCTTTTAGACATTCCATGTTTTCTTTTCTGTCTGTTTTAGTCACATGATACACACAGGAGTTAGTACTATTGTTTTTGAGGACTCTTGATGGCCTAATATTTTTTTCTGTGACTGTAATACATTAAATGTCACTTCTTTTGTTGTTGCAGGAAAAGAGAAAATGAAGTCCCACATGACGTTTTCTGTCACCTGTGTGACGCTCATCTCACTCTGGTGCAGTTTGTGCAACGCCACTCCCATGTTTTACAACATTTCCATGGATGGCAGTGGTGATGCAGAGCTGGAGCTCCTTTTCCCTGTCTCTTTCTCCACCCGTGCACCTGCTGTCGTCACGGCGACTACTAACGCACCATCTCTCACCAACACCATCACCACCACCATGATCCGCCTGAAGGATTTTGTCCTGAGCCGGGTGGTGGACTTCCTGCAGGAAAATCTACTCATCATCATAGTTGTGACCTCCCTCCTCATCGTCATGGTCTTTATCATCTGCTGCGCCTCAGCCATGAGTCACAAACGTAAGCTGGAGGCCTACAAGCCCCCTCCCAATCCACCCCGGAAGTACATGGCAGATAAAACCGCAGGGCGCAAGAACTCAGGTGATCTCCACGAAAGGCCGTACGCCGTGGACCATGTCAAGAGGGTCCAGACTCAGAGTATGTCCTCCCCCAAGAACCTGCGCATGCCCTCCAAGGCTCTGGTGGGAGAGAGGGGCCGAGACGTCAGGTCATCACCTCGCCAGGAGGTCAGGAGGGTCAGGGACACGGAGGAGGTGGAGAAGCGCCGAGAGGAGCCCAGACACAAGGAGCAGCCGAAGTACAGGGAGGAGGTGCAGCAGAGGTCCAGCCCCAGCACCAGCTCCAGTCAGCCCGTGTGCACCTGCCACCTGAAAAAAGCCCACCACTAAGGCACGTTCACCCCCGACCTCACATACACACAAGCAACATGACACAGAACTACAACCACACAGGCTGGATCTCCCACACACATAAGAAGCACCGCCCTGAGATGAACAGATTTACTGTAAGAATCGAGTCTGTGAGGCTCTGTCCTCACAAGAAAAAATACATTTAGTCAATATTAGACTTATGAACATAGGAACTACAAGTACCAAAGTGGAAAGAAAGAGAGAAAGAGAAAAAAAGAAAGACAGACAGATGAACAACAGAAAGAAAGAAGGAAAGAAACAACAGACAGAAAGAAAGGAAGAAAGAAAGAAAGACAGACAGATGAACAACAGAAAGAAAGAAGGAAAGAAAAAATAGAGAAAGAAAAAAGAAAGAAAGAAAGAAAGAAAGAAAGAAAGAAAGAAAGACAGAAAGAAAGTAGATATATGTAAGTGCTTAAATCTGATGAAACTTGATGAAACGTTGAACACATTCAACTGTGTGAACCCAGTTGTGTTGAATTTGTGAAGGTGCCAGTGTCCAGTCTGTGGCCTCTTCACTGTAAGGACATTGTAATAATGTCTGATGAGCAACATTAACATCTTTACTTCAAGTCTTAACTTGATTAACACCACACCACTCTGTAAATGAGGTACCAACATTTTGTGGACAAAACTAATCCATCTCTTTTTTTTTTTTTTTTGACAAAAAAAAAAAAAAGCTGCCCTCTGGGCAGCCTGTATGTGTTATTCACTGAGTAGAAAGAACACCGGTGAATCCCCCTGTGTTAATAAATCCACTTCTGTGTAACTTCGTATGCCTGCCGAGACAGAGGACTCTCCTCTGTGTGTCCTGCTGTATAATTCAACATCTCTATGCTCACTGCTGGACTGCCTCCGTCAGTCATATAGAGCAAAACCTTTACTGCTGTAAATAAAGCAAAGCGCCAAAGCAGTAAACTTGATGATCTCCATTTAAAAAACTTTACATTTACTTTCTTTAGCATCATTTAGTATTTTCTGTGTTATGTCAAACTGTATGTTGCATTTCTTTTCACCCCTTGCCTATTAGGCCTTACACCAAAGACACAAATTGTACTTGTCTCTGTTTTGAGTAGCTAAAAATAAAAGATATAAAGTTGTATAATTTATATAGTAGTTGATTTGAGTATCATTTGCCTGAATATTTATTTGGTTGATAATCAACTGGAAAATACATTCTGGATTACAGACTTCATTTGGTCTTTGGTGTGGCTTTGCTTTTCTTTTTGAGTATATTACTTCTATATATATATGATAAATTAAAATAATAGGGTTATTGTTTTAATATAATCTTTTTCAGTATTTTTTTTAATATAAATTGTGTGTAATGGGGTAGTGAGTTGACTTGCTTTGTCTGTATTATTGATGTCATCTGATTTGAGCTACAGTAAAATACTGGGTTTCTCATATTAACTTGAACTGATGGAACATAATCACATTCTGAAACAGACTGTGTAAATCTCTTCAACTCATTGTCCCGTTACTGTCTCAGGCTCTAATGTTCATCTCTGAAAGATTCATGGGCCAGAATTTTGCAAAGACTACACAATCATGTTGTTGAACCTCAGATGGTTATCCTCAGCTGTGTCCAGACAGTTTCTTCTGTAAGTGACAGGTCTTTTTGTTTACAAAATGACAATGTTTGTTTTGCTTGTGTTTAATAAAATACTGATGATGAAGATGTTTCTGTCATTACTGAAAACGCAGCGGTGGAGAAAGCAGTTTGATGATGAGAGATGAGTCTTTAAGAGGAAACCTAGGATTAGACAAGGAGGGGACGGTCTAAAAAAGAGGATGCTTGCTAAGTGCACATTATGTTCAACTCTGGAATCTGTAATTTTGAGTGGCCTCCACTCAGGGATCACAGGCAGCTATTTTTAAAGTAATTACCCAAATGTCAGATTTTATATTATTTTAACTCTATTCTTCATATTAATTGTGTTACACGTTATACTGTCAGCCCAGATAAGTTGAATTCACTTAAAAATATTGAGAAAAGTGGTTGCCTTAAAATTAAATAATGATTAATACATTTTTTAAGTAGTTAACTTAAATCTTTTTTTAATATCAACTGCTGCAGTTATTATGACAATATTTTGTAGGTAAGTCAACATGGAATTTAGTGCATAGAGCTTTATTATTTAATAATAGTGTAATAACTATGCAAAGTAGGTGATATTACAAAAGATTATAAGTTAAATGTACTTTAAAAGTTCATTGCTTATTACTTAATTTTTTTTGAGGCAACCGTTTTTCTAAATTTCTTTGAGTAAACTCAACTTGTCTGGGCTTTCAGTGCAGTTAGCGGACACCTATCTAAGAGAAAATGTCTGTGCGCAGGTCGATGGAACTGGATAACAATAAAACAAAACACTTTATCCCCAATACCAGATCTTTACACTCCAGAATTAATTCACAAATTCAAATATTAATACCTTTGATACTTCGGTCATTTGAGGTATTATATATCAAGAACACAAAGGAAATTAACTAAACTATTGGGATCTTGTCCAAATTTTTCACGATTGGTGGAATTAGTTCTTTTTGTGCCTGGATAAGTGTGTAGTGTTTCAGTCGGTCAACTGTGACTCAGTCTGTACTGAGCAGAAAACAGAACAGACTAAAAGGGAAAACAGGGAATATGTTATTGGTCCTGAACAAAAACCTGTGAATGAGGGAAAGTGTGGATGTTGATGCTTTAGTTGAAGTGTTACATGTTCAATATTTTTATGTTTTATGTTAACATGTTCATGTTATGTGAATTAATACGTAAGTTTTCATTTTTATATTAGTTCTTAATAATTAAACAATTACTCTCATGTCTTGTAGTCTTTATTAAGTTATATTTGATACACTATTTTTTTTCAATTTCTTTTTTTTTTTTTTACATTTTCCAGACATTATATGTATTTGTATGAAGTATTGGTATTAGGATGGTATCACAGATACTAGCTAGAATTTTACTTGGTATCGGATCATAAAGGAAATCCATGGTATCGAACACCATTACCAAAAGCACTGAGACTGGCATGTCCAGACAACAGTCTACGGGCAGGTGACAGTTTACGTGGCCAAAAGAAAAAGAGGTGTGCTCATAACTAAAACTTATTAAACTTTAAATGCATTTAACTCAAATTTATTCCTATACACCTTTGATTATATCTACAGATGAGTTGGCTATATTTAATATTTTCTAGTAATGTCATCAAACTTATATTTTTAAGCGCATTCTTATTACAGTTTTAAAAGTATATTTGACATCCGGGCTTATAGTGAATGTGCAACCATATAGTAAAATAAAACCGGTGCTAATGCTTTTTTTGGGGGGGGGGATTTTTTTTTTTTTTTTAATGTCTGTCAGATGTCAACATCAAACTGAAACACAGCACTGCAGAGGGTAGCGGAGCCCACAAATGACAAGAGCCCCTTTGTACTACACTGGCTACTGTACAAGATGGTGTAAATAATTCATCAACAGTAAACCAGATACATATAGAGCCCTTTGCTCCAAAACAATTGTGTGTATTGTGTATGTGTGTATTGTGTGTGTATTGTACATACAAATCTTTGCACACTGATTTGTGGACACAAAAACTCACAACTTTTCCTTTTAAAGTAAAAACCATTTACTCACATGTACGGTTCATGCATTATTTCATCACTTCTCCAACAGCAAGAGTTACTATTTGTCAGCATTTGCTTTACAGTAGTTAGTGTAAAGCTCCGCATCAGCTTTGGTTTGATATAGTTTATTATTTTACTTTGCTTGGTTGTCAGGTGCAGAAACCATGAGACTGTGGTAGAAGGGTAGGGAATAAGTGCCAAACACATTTAATAGAGGGTAGATCCAGGACTATCTTTAACATGTGTAAGCACTGTGGATGAGTTCTCTTCTAGTTTTGATTTGTCTTATCAGAACAGAGTGAATATATTTCAAAAATTCTAAAAAGCTATCAAAATTACCATTAATATTAATATTTTCAATGATAAAATCTGATTATCTGAAAAATTATCAGATCACCCAGAAATCAAACATCACTCATGATGGTATAACAGCTCAAAAGCCAGTGAAACGGTGGTGTTTGAAACGTGAGCCCTTACACGGCCTTGCACTAGGGTCAGATTCCCTGCTCTTTTGTCAATGAGTTGCTAAATAATTCGAGAAAATACTACCCCTTCACTTTCACTCCTCCTGACAAATGACGGAAAGACACGCGGAGGCCGGACCACCATGGAACGCTGTGTCTGTCACCTGTTTGATAGATTTAACGTGGAGTCTCCCTCCTGCCGTCCAGGACCAGTAGATAAGGGAAGTTTTTGGACCTCTGGAGTGACTGGACTGGTTCTGTACGCCTCTGTCCCTGCTGTAAGCATTTTGATCCCTTTCACTGTCTGCCACTGACAAACAATAGGACCTCTCAATCCATTTAGATGGTGAAGAGGACCCAGAATAGGTAATCTTGCACCTTAAGGCTGTTATTAAACTTTGATGAGCACCTGCCTGGAATTCTCCGCAGTAGTTATCTTTAGAAAGACCGGCATCCCGTAAGGACCATGAGGAAGAAAGCCTGCCCGTCCCCTCGGAGGAGCAGATAGTACCGGAATCAGAAGAATGGTAAGTGTTTTTGAACGAGTGAGCGATGGAGATGTTTGTGCTGCAGTTTTGTGTACATGTTGTCTCTTGTTTTGTCCTCAGTGAGTCATGCCTTGGTGCAGATGTGGCGTCCTACTGGTTCTCTGCATCTGTCCTCTCGCCTGCTTCACAGTGTCCGTCTGTCCTCCTGGTTGTTGCTGTCCTGGTCATGGATTTTTGGTTCTGTGTGAGTCTCTGGGCCTCAGATCACTTCCTGGCCCAGTCCCTCTCAGTACGTCAGCTCTGTCTGTGGCCAGGAACCAACTTTGCAACGTGGACCACCTCCTCAGACCCTTGTCTGGCCTGCAGGAGCTCAGCCTCAGTCATAATCTGCTTGCCCGCTTCCCTCGTGGCCTACCTCCAAGTCTGGAGTCCCTTCTGCTGCAAGAAAACCGCATCACTTACATCACCTCAGGTGGCCTGAGGCATCTAGGGAACCTTACCCGTCTGGACCTGGAGGACAACCAAATCCGTGCCATCCAGCCTGGGGCGCTTCAGGGCCTTAACAAGTTGAGGGTCCTCACACTGAAGGGAAATAAACTCACAAGTTTGCCTCAAAATCTCCCAACTTCTCTAACCCACTTGGACCTCTCAGCCAACTGCATCTCTGCTCTGGACCTGCCCTCGTTGTCCAGCTTGGTCAACCTGCAGGTCCTGAAGATCAACAGCAACTGCCTGCGTTCAGTCCCTGAGAGTGCCTTCGATAGCCTTAAGCGTCTCAGATCTGTGGACCTGACCAATAACCAGTGGGTATGCGAGTGCGACATTCTGTATCTGTACCGCTGGCTGCTGAGCGGTCGAATAAAGATGGCCACAGATCTGGTTTGCACTGAACCGGTCCATCTCGCTCACCGTCTGCTTTTAAACCTCTCTGTCATGACTATCTGTCCTCTTCTCCTGAAGCCAAATCAAAGGACACACTACGTGGAGCAAGAACAGATCATGGAAACCATCTCAGTGGAAGCCCCGACACCTGCTTTCAGGAGTCTATTAGATGAGACACCGACACTGAAAAATGATATGTCCCAAAAAGCAACAACTGCTGGACTCTATAAATCTGCTCCCAAGACTAGAATCCTACCTGAACACTACTCTTTAGAGACGCTCAGCTATGATGAGTGCATATCCCTGAATAGAACTCTGTCAGTAAGCCAGTCCGCTTTAAAAACCACTTCTATACCTGATGAGGAGCAGAAGTGCAGAGACAATGTGACAGGACGGTACCCCCAGACCAACTCCACCCCCACTGGAGGAACAGGACCTCTGCTGTCCACCAACAGAGAGGGACCCTGGCCCACCGCTGACCCTGGGCCCTCCATACAACAGCACTCTGCTGTGGTCATCGCCCTGCTGGCTGTGTTATGTGTACTGGTAGGCCTCTTAATGGCAGCAGTGCTCCTGGTCCTGAAACAGATACTCCTACGCCAACAGAGAGTGGCTCCACTTGATGCAGGGTCTGGCAGATGACAACACCACAGACACACTGAAAAATGTTTCATTCTTTATTCATTTCATTCTGAATAAGTTCACAACAAGCCCAAGATTTCACACAGTAATCTGTATTATGCTGATATGTGTATATTGGCTCAACTTTATGAAGGATATATTGCTCTTTTCATACTGGATCCTCCATGACTGACTGGTGAATTTGTACAATCAAGCCAAAATAAAGTCTTAATGCCAAAAATGTACATAAACATAGACCTGTAATTCCTTATTTATTACTTATCTCCTTTGTAAGAACCCAAACTAGGAATGTTGTTGAGCTCCTTACTAAAATAAATACAAACTGCTCCAAAATCAGCATCTTTGAATTAACTTGTTGCTGTAGGAAAAACAAGTAAGGCCTTAATCACCATGCACATACCCCAACCTAGATGAAGATATATATATTTTTTTATTTATCAGTGATACAGTTTACAAGACACAGTGAAAAGGAAAAAACAGCAACAAACAAAAGGCAAATCCGACAAATAAACAAACAACAAAAAATAGCTACAAACGACAGATCATATTAAAATGAAAAATATGATAAACGTAACAAGCAACTATGCAATATAGACAGATTAGGGGCGATAGGAAAAAGGGGAAGGGGGGAGAGTAAATTAAAGTGAGGAAGGGAGAGGGGGGCGAGAGGGCAAAAAATAATGATTATACTAATGACAATAGTAATAAGAGCACAACAGTATATAGTATGAATACTAATAGTCTAATTTGCTAGTATTACTGTGGTGGTGGGAGTAGAGGAGGCAGCCACAATAACTGCAAAAATGGGTTAAATAATTAAATATTTATAATCATTTATATAAATTCCTATCAATTTCATTCCCCCTCGACTGACTGGTGAATTTGTACAATCAAGCCAAAATGAAGTCTCAATGCCAAAAATGTACACAAACATAAACCTGTAATTCCTTATTTATTACTTGTCTCCTTTGTAAGAACCAAAACTAGGAACGATGTTGAGCTCCTTTGTAAAAACAAATTAAATCAAAAATGCTTTAACAGACTTGTTACAAACCCAAAGCTCCAAAATCAGCATCTCTGAATTAACTCCTTGCTCTAGGAAAACAAGCTGGGCCTTAACCACCATGCACATACCCCAACTGAGATGAAGATATTTAAAAGGATTACAACTCTGAGAGCTGTGCAGGGTTTGATGACGTATCCTGGTAACCAGTGTCCCATGCAGCGCTGCTTTCACATGTTACAGGGCTGGAGGTGAGGCGTCAGTGTGTTACATATTCACGCCAACGCACGTCTACTTCTTGTCTTGTTTTAATCTGTAGTCTGACAGCGCTGCTTTTAAGGCATCTTCTGCAAGCACTGAAAAAAGAATAAAGGCATTTTGTTTAATGCAACAATAGGTTTGATTGCAGTAATATAAGAGGCCTATGACTAAGATCCCAATTTGTGTGTACTAATTTGTGTATCCAATCTAGTATTTTGCATGTGGGGTTGAACCGCGGTTTGTAGGTGATTTACAAAGATTGCCTGAGCAAATCACAACAGGTGCAAAAGTGTTGGAGACCGCCCTATTTAAATGAGGATTTTGCTTGCACAGCTGGTTGTCATGGAGACACAACACCCTAAATACTGCTCTGGAATATGCCAGCACTGATGGCACAGTGATGATCCAGACGCATGGAAATGTAACGCTGGAAGAGTTTTATCAGAGAAGGAATTACATGACTCCTCCTTGTGACTGGACACAAATCACCTCCAAGTTCAAGTTTTTCGGATTCATGTTAGAGGTATGTGCGTGTGTGTGTGTGTGTGTGTGTGTGTGTATAGTGGTGGTGGTGGTGGTGGGGGGATTTTATCACAAGTAGCCTAAAGCTGGTGTGTATTTTTAATCACAATCATCAGATCAAGTGGAAAGGTAGCCGTTTGTTACAAGAGTCCTGTAAAGTCTGTGTGTGTGTGTGTGTGTGTTTCTTCTGTCATTCCATAAATGCTGATGTGAGCCGAACAGAGCGGTCTCTGCGTTGCCTTTGGAGGACCTAAGTCACCTCCTTGTTACAACTGCAGCCAGCTTAGTGCTAAACTGTGCCAGTTAACACCTGCCTTTCAGACGTGTTAAATATAGATGCAAAATCAGCCACTGCAATCACTTTCAGGTTTGGTAAATCACATTATGTGCACTAAATAAATATTTGCTTTTACTCCTCCCAATAATTTTGCGCGCTATGGCAGAAACACCCATATCACATATTTATCAAGGCAAACATGCTAAATGGGTTGCACAAACCAACTATTTTGCCCAGTTGAGAGACGGAACCTTCAGTGTGTCCTGTTGGTGGATCAGCCTCAATGTGGTTTTGTGTGTGCAGTCAAGATTGCACATGTTTTTATACACACAAACCTTTAGTACAGGGGTGGCCAACCCTGGTCCTGGAGAGCCACAATCCTGCATTTTTTAGATGTTTCCCTCTTCCAACACACCTGAAGGTCATAATCAGTCTTCTGCAGAGCTGGATGATAGACCTATCATTTGAATCAGGTGTGTTGGAAGAGGGAAACATCAAAAAATGCAGGACTGTGGCTCTCCAGGACCAGGGTTGGCCACCCCTGCTTTAGTAGATCTGGGCCAAAGTGACATATATGGATGTGGAAAACATGCCAT
This sequence comes from Fowleria isostigma, assembly GCA_029814645.1. Taxonomy (NCBI): domain Eukaryota; kingdom Metazoa; phylum Chordata; class Actinopteri; order Kurtiformes; family Apogonidae; genus Fowleria; species Fowleria isostigma. The sequence goes on along the minus strand of JAPTGZ010164221.1, from coordinate 18,216 downwards.
GAAGATTTGAACAGGCAGGACAGGTCATTGAAAAACTGTGCATCTGGAAACGTGGTTACAGTGGTGGTCAACAATAAAGGTCTAACTGATTAAAATGATTAAAACATCTGACGGAACTCAATATTTTCACTTTGACCTTTTTTCTGCTAATACAGGATGTTATTTCTTTGCTCCAAGCACATAAAAACAAATCAGATGAAGTATGTCCTAGTGTTTTAACCCACTTTTATTTAATATTTTCTTCATGATCAGAAAAGACTCACATCACCATCATTTTAAAGTTTAAACACAATCATATCTGACAATTACAGAAGGAATTTGACTTGTTCGGTGAAGGACCATGATTGTGTGACTTTTCTGTAAAGACAATGACTCCAATCTCTTTATGATAGCTTGAGTCTATAATTTATGGGTTTACACAGCATGGTATTGCCTTTGGTACTTCATTAATTTTATTGATATTTTAATGTCCAATTCTAAAAAACAAAGAACTCTTATATATGCAAAGTGTTCTGAAATTTTTGGCCACTACTATGCAGCCAGAAAATACTGTTGTTTTGGGTAAATTGCCTGTGTTTTTTTTTTTTCTTTTATTCTTTAAACCATGATGGTAATTTTATTTTTTAAAAATCGCAATATGATATTTTTGCCATATCGCCCAACCTGAGTTGTACATGACTTTCAGGCTCATGCAGGTGGAATTCTATGGCTTGATCTTTGTTACTTTAATTTTAAAGGATTAGATAAGCTTTAACTTTTGAGTTTAACTTACTAGAACAGTGAAGTTTGACCGGAGGAAGGCACAGTTCTTTGGCAATGTCTGTGTTCTTGATCTTCTGAGCTTCATCCAGCTGGAGGACGAAAGTAAAATAACCACACTATAAATAATTAAGACACACGGAACTTATAATTTGTTTTGTTTACTACAACTGTAATAACTCACCGATTTCCCTTTGATCCACTCAGTTGCTAAAGAACTGGAGGCGATGGCTGAACCACAGCCAAATGTCTTGAATTTTGCATCCACGATCTTTCCGTTTTCATCCACCTGAATCTGTGGGATAAGGACAGCAGATGGATATGACCGTGTTGTTTTTGGGACCTGGTTTGTGTCCGTGTCTCTGACCTCCTTACCTGGAGTTTCATAACATCACCACAGGCTGGAGCTCCCACTAAACCAGTCCCCACGTTCTTTGCGTCTTTATCTAGAGAGCCCACATTTCTTGGGTTTTCATAGTGGTCCAACACCTTTAGAAAAACAACAGACACAGAAACAACGCCCTTTTTTGGTCATATTGATTCACATGTTAAAACTGTTAAACTTATGCTGTTAGGACATCTCCAGCGCACGCGCGTCTGTCAACACAACTTAGGTGATATGTTGACTAAAAAAGCGGCGATGACATGTAAAAATACTTTTGTTACCTTTTTGTGGTATGAGCAGGAAACACTGAGCTGCGGGCCATTTAACCTTGTGGTAAACAACAGCGAGGACGCGGCCCTCCGAAACGACGCAACCGCCATGTTCAAAAACAGACTGCAAACAAGACCAGAAGACAGGAAGTAATGAGGGTTCCCTGTGGATGCACCGCCCTCTAGCGGCCGACCCCCGCCTTATCCTCCACCACACCTGCAAACACACAGGGGCTGACACCTGACCCCTGGGGACCCCCTGAGTAAAACCCCCACCCCGAAGAAATGTGATTTTAACACAGAAATTCAGCATCCTGGTGTAGACTGAGAAAAAAAGCAAAAGAAAATACAACATTTAAAATTTTTACCCTCATTAACCATGTAGTTTAAAATATCCAAATTAAGTGAAATTTACTATAGTAAATGATAAATAGATGACAGGACTGGTGCCAAAAACCTCAGTACAGGTTGAAGCTGTTTTATATATAATGTATAGAAAAAAAAAATATATATACATTTTAGATATATGTAGCAGTGTTATTGTAATATGGTTTAGTTAGCATGGGGGGGTAAATTAATTTAATTTTCATTTCATTTTATTATTTTTAGCTTGTGCACCCCATGTACATTATATAGATTTCATTATATGTATATCGATATAATTTGCTAGAAACACATTATACATAGGATTCTGACATCAACAGTATGGATAATATTACATCAAGAAGTATACATAGGGAAATATACATATACATAGAGCTATTGGTTGTAAACCTTATGTGTACACAATACACATAATATATGAAACATATATGGCATTTTACTATTATAATACAACCCTGGTAGCCTGAAAGGGAGTGACAAAAAGTAGAACTTATTTACTCTCACCTCCAGTTTCACTGCCTAAATTTATATGGTTGCAATTAAGAAATAAGCTGTAAATATGCATTAGTACACCAAAACTAACTTTAACACAATGTACAGGACACAAAGGTACCCAATAAAGAGATACTGAAACACAGATTATAGGCACAGAAATGGGTAATTAAAAAGAATGTTAATATATATAAATGAAGTAAAATGTAAATGAAAATTGAAGAACAAAACACATACAAAAGAAAAAAAAGAAAAAATCTGAAAATAAAAAAATAGGAGGATTAAAAAGAAAAAATACACCACATGACCTTCAAGGCCCTTCATCCCCATATTTTAAAACCATTTCTTTATATCCTAATTTAAACTGCTGTATGCTTTTGGAATGTTGCATTAATTGAACCCCCAAACTGTTTCAAAGCTGGACCCCACATACAGACATGTGAATTTTGTCAAATTTGCAAAATTGAATCAACCTTGAATGTAAATTAATCATGTAATAGTAATAGATCTCCTCAACAGCAGTAATGCAAATACTAGTATACAGCAACTCGTCTCAAGTTGATCACGATAAACAAATCCATATTGGAATCTGCGGCGCTGGTATCTCAGCTGTGGCTACCAGAGGATGACTTTTATGTTTCAGAGCATGAACAGCAGCTCTATGACCAGGGTCTGTCTCATGACCAGACAGCACTGTTTTTTTCTGCTTGCGGGGTACATTAATTTTCTTCTTTTTTGTTTATTTTTATTTCAAGCACATAAAATCATCAGATAACAAAGAACAATATCTCAATCTTTTTTCTTTCCCTTTTTTTGCCAATCCTTTGATGAATATCTGTGTACACATGTATGAAATGTATATGAACAGTATTGAATAATATTACATGTATATGAAATTACTACTGTACATGGAGTGCATCAGCTTGAACTAAACTAAACTAAACTAAACTGATATGGACAAACACAATTTTGGGCGCCTGAAAGGGAGTGGGAAGAAGTATAATAGAACAATCTGTTTTAATTACAAATACACAATAAACAATTTTCACAAGCACATGGCGCAGAAACAAGTGCCAGGTTCTCCTAATTTCTTACACCAGCTCCCAAAGGGCTTCCATCTCTGCCCATTTCTGCCACCCAGGCCCAGAGCCATTTATTTTGAAGTCCTTTGTCAACAAGGACATCTTCACCAGGTGTCATAAACCTTTACTCCATTCACCCGACTATCGTCTACTCCAGATCTATGGCAAACATACCTAACCAGTGTTCCGAAATGACAAATTATCATACCAGAATCTTAAAGTGATTTTGAAGAAAATTATCTTTGATGTACACGTTGCTTTTGATGTTGCTTAGGACCCTGTGCTTCGGTAAAATATGATCACAGACTGTGTATAGTGTGTCTAATTATCCAGTTTGATCTTTAAATAAATTAGCAGCACTGTTGGAAAAAAGCTGCGTAATTCTTTGTTTACATTTCGTGTTGCCATGCTACATAATGTGTCACTCATGCTATGTCTTGCATTGCTCATGCTACATCATGCGTGGATTGGCTGTAAAGAAGCATTTGAGCCCTAATACAACATCAGGTGCTGTCCAGGTTGTTTGCTAATAGCATGTATGGAAAGGGTCAAATTGTTATATATTATATATATAATATTGGAATTTTTGATCATACATTGTACAGAGGATGACATTATTGTTCAAATACTAATTAACTAACTAATTATTGTACATTTGACAAGCCTGTACCTAACTGGCATGGACTCAATGGCTGCTCTAAACGTCTTTCTATGACCCTCATCTACTTTACTTCCGATTGGCTAGTGACAATGTTGAAAGGCATGCAGCAGTTTAAATTAGGATATAAAGAAATGGTGTTAGAACAATATAGAGAAGGGTTGTGACGGTCACAGGTGGTGTTTTTTTCTTAGTTTTCTTTTTTTTTTTTTTACCTCCACCAAAGAGGGTATGTTTTTGCTGGCATTTGTCTGTCTGTCTGTTTTTTGGGTTTTTTTGTTAGCAACTTTACGCAAAAACTACTGGATGGATTTGGATGAAATTTTCATTTTGGAAATGACACAAGGACAAATTGATTAGCTTTTGGGAGTGATCCGACATTTTACTCCCATCTAACTGCGCTAATTTGGTTTGAATGGTGCTAGTCATGTCTCTCCTCTCCTCCATGTGGGTGTGGGCGGAGCTACCTGTGTTTCACTGAGCTGTGAAGGAAGGGGGAGGAGCCACGTATTGGGGCAGTGTGCTCCATGCAGTCTGTCTGTCTGTTTCTCTGTCTGTTAGCAACTTTACGCAAAAACTACTGGACAGATTTTGAGGAAATTTTCAGGACATAATGGAAATGACACAAGGAACAATTGATTAGATTTTGGGAGTGACCTGGATCCAGGATTTTTTTAAAGGATTCTTCAACACTGGGAGATAGGACCATTTTCGGCATTTGTGCATATAACTCCACAAAAAGCAAAAAACAAACAAACAATCAGGGCACTGATACAAATAAATGTAGGATTATTACTCTGGTATGAGTCACAATATGGGGGAACTATCATGCATGGTTGGTGGAGGTCTGCACTCTCCGAGTGCTTTTCTAGTTCTTTCTTACTTTTCTTCTTCTTATGGGTGTGTTTGTTCTTTGCTTTTCATTTACTTTTTACTTTGTTGTGGTGACTGTGATGCAGTTGGTAGAGCGGGTCGACCAATGAACGAAGGTCAGCTGTTCGAATCCTGCCTCCAACTGTCGAAGTGTCCATGGGCAAGACACTGAACCCTAAATTGCTCTCAGTGAGGCCTGGTAGTGCCTTGCATGGCAGCAGCCGCCCACTGGTGTATGAGTGTGTGCGTGAATGGGTGAATGTGAGGCTTGTATTGTAAAGCGCTTTGGGCACCATTAATGTGTAGAAAAGCGCTATATAAGTACCGACCATTTATGTACTGACATTATTTATTGGATATATTTAAATTTCTTACATTATTCATTTCGTGCCTATAATCTATTGTGTTTAATTAGTATGAATTTCTCTTTACTGGGTGCATTTGTGTCCTGTACATTGTGTTAAAGTTATTTTGACGTACAAATGCTTGTTTACAACTGAATAATTGCGACCATATAAGTTTTTATGTAGTTAAACTGAGGGCAAATTAGTTTTACTTCTTTTCACTCCCTTTCAGGCTACTAGGGTTATATTTTAATAGTGAATTTCAGTACATATTTATGTAATATGTATATTGTGTACAAATAATGTTTACAACAATGTCTCGATGTATATTTCTCTATGTATATTTATGTAAATTTCTCCATGTATATTGTGTTCACAACAAATTCTCTGTATATATGTGTGCTCATAATGAAATGCATACAATAACTATTGTACATGGAGTGCACAAGTTCTGAATACAAATCAATTAATCCCTCCAGTCCGGTACGCGGCAGTAATGCACATGTTAGGTTGAGTGTCGGCCGCCAATTAAAAACCAAAGAAGAAGAAGAAGCAGCCCGTCTGTTACCAGGCAGACAGACAGCCTTTCCAACATGGCAGCGTCAAGCAACGCAGAGCAAACGCAGTTGCAAGATATGGAAGAGGAAGATGCAAGGATGGAGGAGAGGGAGATGGAATCGGACGAGGAGGAAGAGGAGGGCATGGGGGTAGAAAATTCCGACGATGAGGAGGACGATTCGTCGGAAGATGAGAAAGAAAACGAGGCCGAAATCCAGCGGTTGGAGGAGCAGGTAATTAGCAACAACCGAGGCAGGCTTCGTTAACGTTAACCAGCGTTAGCAGACGAGCTAACGAGAATGAATGGATGGTAAACAGAGTCTGCAGCCACAAGTCAGTCCGGGAAGGACAATGTGCTGCTCTGTCATATGGGGTAATGGAAATGAAAACATAGTCACGGTAGCCACTCTAATTTATAACAATTAAATTTGTGCGTTTGATATGTCGTCATTTACATAGCTGTCGTGATTAGCTGACATGCTAATGGGTTCTTCAGTGCACGCGCCTTTTCACCGCATATTGCATCAAAACCGCAGAATAAATCTGTTAGCGTGAATTGTTCAAAGTTTTTGGTTGCCACAACATTAAAATTCTAAGTATGCTTTAGTAATAGTGTTACCATACTTTACCAGGTTATCTTTATTGAATCTGTAAAACACTAATATTGGAACTGATAATATTTCCCACATACACATCACTGGCTGAGACCAAGTTTCTAAAGTAACTTTGGTGTTGGTGTTACACTGTCAGCTTATCGGGTACATCTAATAAACACTGGCATACTCTAGCCTTTTAATAAAACTATTCTATTCACCAGTCAATAATGGTTTGTAAACTGTTGACTTAGATTATGCCTGAGTTGTAGTTGTAATATCCCAGTGGATTTCCCAGTTGTAAGTGCATTCACAGCCAAAATAGCTGTAGTCTAATATGTTCTTTTAAATTATCCCATTTTCTTGACAGAAAATTGATGAATCGACTTTTCCTTTATATGAGTACATCCAACATGCTGTTACATTGATGGTTATTGTAACTTGCTTATACCATTTTTTAAGATTTTGAATGCTTCCTTAAATTTTGCTTAATGTATTTTGTTTATTCAATTTTATTTCAGTTTATCTTGAGAAGGTAGACTGAGTTGCACTTGACTTAATTGCATGATTTTTCTTTCCCAGTTCAGTAGTTTCTGTCTTATTCATCTTTTCCAATTGATTTCTGGGATTTCCAGTTGTCGATCAATGCTTTTGACTACAACTGCCATGTGGATCTCATCAAACTACTAAAGCAAGAAGGCGAGCTGTTCCGTCTGCGAAAAGCAAGACAGAAAATGAGCGAACTGTTCCCGCTCACGGAGGGTTGGTGTTTGCTATCATTTTCTTTGGTGTCATTTGAGTCTATGCTGTATTATTCTGGAATCTGAAATTGCACTGTAATTAAACCTGCAGAGATCTGGCTTGACTGGCTTAAGGATGAGATCCGTCTAACAGAAGAAGAACCCAACCGGGAGAAAGTTTATGAACTTTTTGAGAAGGCTGTGAAAGACTACATCTGTAAGTACATAACATCAGTTTCAGAATGAGGTGACATACCTTGACTATTTTTATTATCATTATCTTTTAACTGATCCTTTTTACTTACAGGCCCAGATATCTGGCTTGAATATGCCCAGTATTCAATTGGTGGTATGGGCTCGCCAGGAGGGATTGACAAGGTGAGAGCGATCTTTGAGAGGGCGGTGATGAATGTAGGACTTCACATGACCAAGGGCCAGACGTTGTGGGAGGCATACAGGGAGTTTGAGAACGCCATTCTGTCTACAGTACAGGTTTGTGTTTCATTTAATAGAAGAGATTTGATTTGTTTTTAGGCGTACATGGGTTTGCTGAAATGTGCCACCATTTTCTCTCATGCCCATCCTCTCAGCCTCCCCCTGGCAGGATTCCCAGCCGTGAGGAACAGGAGCTGTTAAACACTCAGCTTGAGCGCATCCATACACTGTTCCGCCGCCAGCTGGCTGTGCCTTTAATGGGTGAGGATCTTCTGTTTAGAGTCTTACTATACGATAGACAGGATTCCTAACTGTTACATGTGGCCTGCACAATAGATTGTGAATTATTCTGTGTTAAAGCAGACGTGTGGAATACATTTAGTCTGTTGTATTTATTCGTTATGAACTGTACTGTACTGATTTAGAAACCCAGGCCCTTTTCAATAGTCCCTGATTGTGTTTGCTGTTAAAGCAGAGCTGGACTGAAGATAGCCAGATGGTCCAGTATTGTTTTTATTTTTTGGCTCCTGTGAACAGACACCAGAAGACTTTGTCATGTTTATAAACTTGCGTTACCTTTCTGAATTATTTAATTGTTGTTATGCTCTGCTTTGCACAACTTCAACAAATACAGATAAAACAAAAATATTTGTGATATATTCTGGGATAAAAAACAAGTTCATCATGAAAATGTTAGGATAATAAAACTGTACTTTATTTTCATGAAGACATGGAAGCAACATTTGCAGAATATGAGGAGTGGTCTGAAAATGGTGTGCCTGAAACGGTGGTGCATCAGTACAAAAACGCTTTACAGCAGATGGAAAAGTGCAAGGCTTGTGAAGAGGCACTGGTACGTGACTTGTATTAATAACTAAGTTGAAACAGTATTTGTTAAATGCATGATATCTAACTTGGATGTTTTCTTTTTTTTAACCTCTGCTGTAGTTGGTGGCTGAACCTCCTAAACTGGCAGAGTATCAAGCCTACATTGACTATGAGCTAAAGGAGGGTGACCCAGCACGAATTCAGATCATCTTTGAGCGAGCTTTGGCAGAGAACTGCTTGGTGCCCGACATGTGGGCTAAATACACCACGTACCTGGTAAGTTCACGGCACTGCTGAGATGTACTGCACTCTGTTGTGTTTTCCATGTCAGAGACAGTGTTTAAAGTATTTCAGTCACTTTGTAGTGCATCAGCAAACAACATGTACAGTAACTTCTGTAGTTTCAGCTGTCCATAGTGTATATGTAGAGTTGTCAGTGTTGCAGTTGCACATATGAGCAACAAAAGAATGGTGATCATCAGTGGGGAGGGAAATGTGCAAGCTGAAAAAGAAGATGATCCAGTGATTCAACTTTAAGGTGAAGCTTTTCTGACCCCGTTCATGTCTGTTTTCTCTTGGGTCTTCAGGACCGTCAGCTGAAAATCAAAGACTTGGTTCTTTCTACTCATGACCGTGCAGTGAGGAATTGTCCCTGGACAATGGGTCTGTGGAAGAGTTACCTTTTAGCTCTGGAGAGACATGGGTCTGATCATCAAACTGTCTCAGGTAAGAGACTTGATGTTTGTTGCACTTTATTTTTGAGCTGTTTTTAGTATTTGAAAGACTTGGCAGTTAATAACAAAGACATAATCTACATGTAGTTTTGACTGATAAACAAATGATCTATAGATATTAGCACAATTAATAATAAATATCCCTTACTATCTTATGGGTTTTTATGTAGTAGCAAACTTTATGTAGTCATCCAAGACCATAATGTCTTTTCTTTGTATTTCTTGCAGATGTTTTTGAAAAAGCATTGAATGCAGGTTTCATTCAAGCTACAGATTATGTGGAAATTTGGCAGGCTTACCTTGACTACTTGAGGAGACGTGTGGATTTCAGTAAAGGTGAGAGAGACCCATGTGTAAAGCAAATTTATCTTTGTGTGGTTGTTACCAAACCATTCAAATAACAAATTGCCTGCTGATTTTGCAGAATCCAGTAAAGAGTTGGAGGAGTTACGGGGAGCCTTCTCTCGATCTCTGGACTACATGAAACAAGACGTTGAAGAAAGTATGTGAACTAAACAACAACATGGGTTTTGGAGTTGCAGGGTATTTGATGGTGGTTTGGTTTTAATAAATCTTTTTCTTTTTTGTAGGATTTGGTGAAAGTGGAGATCCCTCCTGTATCATAATGCAGATCTGGGCAAGGATAGAGGTGGGCATTGTTACTATGACAACCACTTCATTTTTTTTTCTGCTTGTGTTTTTGAAAGAATCACAATACATGAGCACCTTGTGAACAATTATATAATGTTAAGCTTGGAGGTAAAAAAAAAAATAAAAAAATTGTATCACAACAGGCCCTGCACTGCAAAAACATGCAAAAGGCCAGAGAACTGTGGGACAGCATCATGACAAAAGGAAATGCCAAATATGCCAATATGTGGCTGGAGTACTACAACCTTGAAAGGTCTGTCGGCTCAAGACTTGATTGATTAAAGAAAAAAAGATACACGTGTGATAATTTATTCATTATCTGTAGCTGAAACTTGTATTTCTTCCCTCATCCTCAGGTCGTATGGAGATGCTCTCCATTGCCGAAAGGCTCTCCACAGAGCGGTCCAGTGTACCTCAGACTATCCAGAGCATGTGTGTGAAGTCTTGCTCACCTTTGAGAGGGTAGAAGGTGAGGCTAAATTAAAATATACATTGAAAGTAAGCCACAAGGAGATTTTCCTGAATAAGGGTGAGGGTTTTCATGGGCCTTGAAACATGGAACCCAAAAATCTGAATGTTAAAATAATTGACTTTACTTTCTTTCAGATGTTTTGGGAAAATATGAGAAACACTAACATTTATTGTTGTTTAAAAATAATACTACCTTGTGAAGGGGGGGGGAACTTAAGTAGGACCTTTTGTTTATACAGGTATTCATAACCTTGTGTTATTTCTTGTCCATGTTTATATTTTTGCACTTGTTTTCAGGTTCTCTGGAGGACTGGGATGCAGCAGTGCAGAAGACTGAGACCCGGCTGAACAGGGTTAATGAGCAGCGGGCGAAGGTAGGAGCACACTTCAGCACCGTACTCTGTAGGCATATCATTTGGCCACTTTTGGGTTCATATTACCATGTTTTGCCCATCTGTTAGGTGGCAGAAAAAGAGGCCAGCCAGGCTCGTCAGGAGGAGGAGAGAGCAGAACAACGGCGGAAGGTCAAAGCAGACAAGAAGGCTCAGAAGAAAACCCAGAAGGGAATTAGAACAGGGGAGAAGAGGAGAGCAGAACAGGACGATTATCATGATGAATGGAATGAGGACTCGGGTAAATATAGTTTGCATGTGTAAAAATGTTCTATTTCTATTTAAACGGTTTTCTAATCCTGCTCTCTGTGTGGAGCAGAACAAGCTCCCAAAAGGCACAGGGGAAACGGTGACCCGACCATTGAAGAGTACATGGAGACTGAGACAGGACTTTTTGGTAAGAGTGCTCCTCCCGGCTACAAACCAGCTCCTCCTGGTGCTAAATCAGCTCAGCAGGGAGCGACAGCTGCTGCCCAGAGGCAGAAGGAGGACAAGCCAGAGCTTCGCAATGACAACAGTAGTGTGTTCATCAGCAACCTGTCGTACACCCTGGAGGAGCCAGAGGCAAAGCTCAGGACGCTGTTTGAGACCTGTGGTCCCATCAAACAGATCCGCCCTGTCTTCAGCAACAAGGGAAGCTTTAAAGGCTACTGCTACATACAGTTTGAATCTACAGTGTCCGTCTCTGAAGCTCTGAAGCTCGACAGACGAGAGGTGGAGGGCAGGCCTATGTTTGTGTCACCTTGTGTAGACAAAAACAAAAACCCTGACTTTAAGGTAAAAACAACATTAACAGTGCATTTGTTTTTGTTGTAACACGCCACTGACCACCTTGCAACGATCTTCCTACAGGTGTTCAAGTACAACACATCCATGGAGAAACACAAAATTTTCATCTCTGGGCTGCCGTTCTCTTGCACTAAGGAGCAGTTGGAGGAAATCTGCAAAAATCATGGCACCATCAGAGAAGTTCGTCTGGTCACATATCGCTCAGGAAAACCCAAGGTGAGGTGTAAGGATCACAGTGTCTGGCCTACAGTTCCCACCTTTGGCCTTTCTGTTGTATTGAGCGTCTCCTTCTGTGTGGTTGTGCAGGGTCTGGCATATGTGGAGTTTGCAGATGAAACCCAGGCCTCTCAGGCAGTACTGAAGATGGATGGCATGGACATAGAAGGCAACAAAATCTCTGTTGCCATTAGTAACCCTCCTCGCAGAAACATGATGGAGAATCCTGGTTCAAGTCGGCCTTTGACGAACATGATGCCTCGTCAGCTTCATGGAGCGTAAGTGTACCAACACACCTCAGTGTAGGGCTACACAATATCAGGGAAAAAAACTGACATTGTGATTTATTTATTTATTTAACCCTGCGATATATATTGCAATATAAAAAAATACTTAGGAGCGTATAATAGCTGTGATGTAAATGATCAGACAAATTGTGTTTCTTGTTGTTGTGGCAACAGGTGTAAAGGCACTGTCCACACAGAACACGTTTCAATTTCATCGTTCTGCCGCTAAAATGATTCCAGATAACTGACATTTGCTTTTCTTTTTGGCACCAAATTTTGGTTTTCTGTGGTTTTCTTGTTTTCAGTGATTTTTTATTTTTTTCTGTGATTTTTTTCTTTGTTTTCAGTGATTTTCTTCATTTTTGATGAATTGTTCATTGCTCATTTTTCAATGTTGTTACCAGCGACTTAGTCCATGTGCAGGGGTGTGGTCTGTTTCAGTAAACTGATTAAAAATGATTGTGATTGATGGATGGCTGTGCAGATACCCTTGAAATTAGACGAAAACAAGTTGAGTTTAGGACCTGCGATGTGACTATTGCGCACGCGTACATTGCAATGACGATGCTCAAACAGTATATTGTGCAGCTCTACTTCAGTGTATAATTCAGCATAAGACAAAAATAAGTAGTATGTTCTTAAGTTCTTTATATTTTTCTAATTCCAGGAGAGGAAGAGGACGCACCCAGCTGTCGTTACTCCCCCGCTCTCTGAATCGACAAAGTGGGACAGCGAACAAAGTGGAGAATGGGACTGCAGCTCAGCCCACACCAGCAACAGCAGGTTCAGCAGCCAACGCAGCCGGAGACACCAAACCTCTGTCAAATTCAGACTTTGCCAGGATGCTTCTCAATAAGTGAGAAGACGAGCGAGAAATTTTTGAGCGTCTTCATACTGAAAGCCATTATGTGTCCTTAGAATTTAGCGTGTTTGTGTAATTGACCGCCTGACTTCCCTTTAATCTCAGTCTTGGTCATCCTCATCAACACCCATCCACTCTGCAAGATTGCCTTAATCGCCAAGCACCTGCCCTCCATCCAAAACCCTTCTCAAGCACCGTCATAGTGACTGTACCCCAGTGTGATACGACTGTCATTGTCGAGTTTGTGTGACGATTGTTCACACAGCAGGCTCATTTTTAGGGGGGGAGGGAAGTGTATCATAGTTGTGTGTAAATATACTGTAACTAAAATGTTGTCTTTTGTTGTGTAATGTGAAAGGGATGTGACAGAAGCATTTGGAAGAGTATTTTTTTAAATATTGAAAACAGCCAAACTTGTGAATGTTGTTTAAAATGGTATATGCAAATGTTTGATAGTACAGATGTGGTGTATTATAGTCTGTGTGTGTGTGCGTATGCGTGCGTGTGTACATAAATTGGTTGTGCCACAGTGATGAAAAGGCGTCGGGATGTTTTGGGGAAACCTAGGATTTCAGTTGTGTAACTTATTTTGACCTCTGCGGACTTGGCTAACAGCGCTAGGAAGGACATGACGTGACTCTAAACTGCAACTAATCCATGTTTTTCCCATAATCCCATCTCTGAGTTCTGATCAGTATCATGCTACTGAGCTGCCAGCAAATTATTATTCGTTAGCCTTATGTATAAAAACTCCGTGTCAGGCTGTTCATGCTTAAAATGAAGTTACAGACTTTCTAAGATTGCTTTAAGTCAACTGTTTGGTCATTTAATAATTTATGTCATGCTCATTTTTCATGTGGCATGTCTTTCAAATCTTTTTTTTTTTATTAAATATCAGATAAATAGATAAAGAACAGATTTTCCTCATCTAAAAAAAAAAGCACAAGATGCTATAAAACAGTTGCGTGGCATTGGGGGAGTGTGTCTATAAAATACTTTTCTAAACATTTTCATCTTTAAAGTCAAACTCAAGACATGACTTTCAGTGTCAAAGTAAAAAAAAAAATAAAGTGAAATTAAGAGAAAAACTAACACAATGTTCCGTCTGGAGGTGATTCTGTCCTTTTTCTTGTGTGATCAGTTAATGTAATCACTGGATCACAGCCAACAGTTCTGAAGTGTTGTGGGAAATGAGACTTTTTTTTTTTTTTTTTTCCGTCATCTATATCTACGATTTAGATTTGCAGCTCATTCGGTACTAAAGATTCTATGCAGTTTCTCTCCATTTCTTCTATACACCGGATTCACTCGGATGGTGTGGTTTCTGTTTACCACGGTCCACTTGGCCTGTTTGGATAAAGAAGATTCTGTTTGTGTATAAAATATTCAGTGTTGTAACTTAAAAAAAAAATATGTTATCATAGTTTGTAAGAAGTTTCTAAGTTTTCAAAACATGGAATACAAGCTATATGTATTGCTATCACCACAGTGGCCTAAACTTAGATACACATGTTGGTCTCTAGAAGTCATCTTTAGTTTTATGTCCAATGCTAAAAAAGTGTGTATGTGATTGTGTGTATTGCTGTTGTTTTGTATCATTTCTATAATCACTGTTTTCAGTTTGGTGTAGAAGTAAATACTATATGGGTATTTTTCGTTTGATTAATTGCGTATTTATTTCCTGCTTGTTTTGTTCCTTTTTGCGGGAAAAAAAAAAAGCATCGGCCCTTTTTTCTGGTCTAAAACTGGTTTAAAGACATATATAACCTTTCACCCTATTATTGACAGACAAGTTTTTTCATTCTTGCAGGTTAATCAGACAGTTTTATTTTAAAATAAAATAAATAATCAAATACATCAAAGTGCTCAACTGTGTTGTGAGAAATCTTTACCCCAAAGACAACGAAATGTCCACAAACACTACACAATGTCAGTGAAAAACCACTGAAGCATCTCGGGTTAAACAACATGAAAGCTTTTCTGCATTTCACATCACCAGTAGTCGAAGTTAAGATAGCAACAGAAATGCCTCCTATGGTACCGTAACTTAACTAAAACTAAAAAGGGTAGGGAAAAAACACCTGTATGTCAGCAAACCTGTGCAGCTAAATCCAACTTAATCCAGTATTTGGCAAAGTGGAACCAGGTAAAAAACCCACAATGTAGAATATGTCCATGGGACAACATGAGTCAAGTCATACATTAGGATTTACTCTGATTACATTAGTGTAAACACTTCATGTCCTGCTGTGTTCTCCATGTCTGTCCCTGTCAGTTGTGCACTGGGATGGTCTGTTTACACTCTGGACAGGCCGGATGCTTGCTGGCTCCTGGTAGCCCTACAGCATACTCTGTTGTTGAAATTAACAGCGTGTCCAAAGTGATCTCTGTGCATTTGGCTATAAATCGAATGAAAGGCCGAACATCACCTTCATTTGCAGTGTCCAGAGCTGCGTAATATTCAGCTCTTTGTTCTTTTCGAATAGTAATTGGTGGGTATCGGGCTTGCATGAGCACTAGATTCATCAGTAGTCGTGACGTGCGTCCATTGCCGTCTACAAACGGGTGCACATACACTAGTTTGTAGTGGGCGAGGGCTGCATACTCCACAGGGTGCAGCTGCAGGGCCTCCTCAGAGTTGAGCCACTGAACCAGCTCCTGCATGTGCTTCTCCAGGTCCTGCGGGTGGGGTGGGATATGGTGGCCCACAAAGACCTGGTTGGTGCGCAGCCTCCCTCCCTCCACAGGGTCCACATATCCAAGCACACGGCGGTGGATCTCCAGGATGTCGCTGACAGTAATGGCTCCTGTTCTGGACAACAGCGTGGTGTTTATGTACTTCATTGCTACATCTACACCGATGGCTTCATTCTGCTCCTGGAGACTCTTCCCAGGGACGGCGTAGCGCGTCTCAATGATGTGTCGGATCTCAGACAGAGTGAGGGTGCTTCCTTCAATGGCCACCGTGTGGTAGATGTGGTGGTAGTAGGTCTCCTCCATCACTCGTCTTAGAGCCGAGTTACCTTTAGGAATGGACATCAGCCTGCGCACTTTACTGTCAATGATGCCAAAGTGGCGTTGGTCAATCTCTTCCACCAAGGGCAGAGTTCGGTCACGGCTGATCAGCGCCCGCTCATTGCATGGTGAGATGGCCAAGGCTTTGGTGTAGAGGTGGTCTGCCTGGATCACATCCTTCTCTTCTTCCAAAATGGTCCCCAGCTCCGTCAGAGCATCCACAAAGTCTGGGTTCATACTGAGTGCATGCACCAGCAGCTTGTGGGCCTTCTCCCTTTTCCCCTGTTTCTTCATCTCCAGAGCCTGCTGCAGCGCTGCTTTGGCTTCAATCACCATCTCTGTAGGAGAGGAAAGAAGTCAACTCCACCAGAGAACAAATGTCACAGGACATACACAGAACATTGTCAAAAAGTATTACAGATATTCCAGGAGAGAAACATATCTTGAACCTTTTTGGTGTGCGTCATGGCCGGTTCCTTATCTTATCCAAAGTCAACACAGACTTGTTTGTGAAGGGATTATGCAAGGGCACAGTACCGCGCAAATTAGCACCTTATTAATAATTTTAATGACTATTTAGAATTTCATGGGGTCATATTTTTCACAACAGTCATAAACATACCCACATCTCCTGCTTTCTGTTAATTTCTGGTTTTGGAAACAAACTTCAGCAATAAAATTAATAGTCCTTTGCAAAATCAAAATGAAATCTTTAACTTTAATTCGGTGAGTGTGTTTTGTTCATTGACTTTCATTTACTTTTTCTGTTATTTATTGACACTATTTATTAGATATATTTACATTAAAAAAATATTCATGTCAGTGCTTATAATCTGTTGTGTTGAATTAGCATTAATTTCTCTTGATTGGGTACATTTGTGTCCTGAACATTGTGTGTAAAGTTAGTTTTAGTCTAACTAATGCAGGTTTACAGCTAATTTATTTGACTAAAGCAGTGACACAAGGGGTGGGAATAAATAAGTTCTGCTTCTTCTCACTCCTTTTCGGGCAACTAGGATTGTATTTTAATAGTGAATTGCTGTATATATTCATGTATAATGGATATTGTGTAGGCAAAATGTTTACAACCAATGTCTATATGTGTATTTCTCTATGTATATTTCCTCACTGCACATTGATGTAAAATTCTCAATGTTTACAGCAATTTTTTAAACGTATATCTGTGTACATATAATGACATGTATATAATAAGTATTGTACATGGAGTGCACAAGCTCAAAATGAACAATAAAATGAAATAAAATGAAATAACCCAGTAGATAGTGTGGGTCAGACCGCCTCGTCCTGTGAATACCTTTGTTGGGTTTGGCTCTCTGTGGAAGGACATCCAGGGCGGTGAAGGGGACCGTGAGGCTGGTGGACTGGACGGCTGGAGTTTGGTGGGAACTGCCCCACAGCTGACAGCGGATCTGAGCGATGCCCTTCAGAGCAGCGCAGCATTCGTCTTCCACCCCCACCAGGGGCATCAGCAGGGCCACCAGAGAGCCGAGCAGGACACACAGCAGCGGCCCCCATCCTCCGAGGACACGGACGCTGGTGTAACGCCACACCGTCACAGCAGCCATGATAGTCCGATATTAAATCCTCCATCCTCCGCTCACAAGGTTCTCCATGTGACGCCTCACCCCAGGGACGAGAGTCGACGGCCGGCTGTCGACATGACAGCTGGAAACACAAATGCCGCTCCGTTAATGACAACTTCCGATCTGAAAGCTTGCTCGTAAGTAGTGTAAACCTGTCACAGGGCTGTCCAGAGGAAACCCTTCACGACAGGGAGCGTTACCGAATTAAAAACGGCAGACCTGATCTCCAGTGCCAGTACAGCAGGGACGTATTACCGCAATAAAGCTGTGTACAGATAAAACAACAAAACATACACATCATCCACTTCCTTTCCTGCTGACGCCTCAACATAGTGGAATACAATTGGTTAGAACCATATTAAAGAATGACGCTGATTGGCTGAAACGGCAGCAATACAACGAATGGTTCGTAACAGTATTTGATTGGACAATAACAAAATATTTTGTCCTGAGTATAGACTCTCAGGTGGTAAGTATGATAGTGTAAACAAAATATAACCCTCCAACGAAAACAAAATAGTTTGAATTCTTATGGAATAAACTCATTGTTTGTAATAATCATACTTCCAACTGTGTATAAAGTTTTTCTTAATTTCAAACATTTTATTGGTCAGTAGTAGAATACCTTGAAGACTATATTTAGGGAATAATTATCCACATCTTGTACAACAGTGCACCACATTTTGTTGATTTCACTGTTAAGATTGGTTAGATACACGAATTGTGTAACATTTTGATGTGTCACTCATAGACTTTTCCATCACAACTGATCACAACAAAAAGTTCTTCCTATAC
>JAPTGZ010163513.1:0-15686 GCA_029814645.1 Fowleria isostigma | reverse complement strand
CATGGTGCGGGGATCGAACTAGGGACCTTCTTGCTGTGAGGCGTGAGCGCTAACCACTACACCACCGTGCCGCCCTTAATTCATTTATTATTCAGAGCAATATGATCAAAAGTGAATCAAACTAGTAAAATAATAACAAAAAAAGTAAAATTAAAGTTTATATCATTTGACTCCACAGTCTAGTGTGTCATACTACAATTTCAGAATGAGTCCAAAATCCACCAGCACCAGAACAACCCATGAAAGTCCATGAAAAGTGTTGGTTCACATCAACAGACACGTCCATATTCACATGTTCAATAATACTGTGTGTATGTTTGGATGTTCAGGGAGGAGCTGCCCAACATCTACAAGTGTCCATATCAGGGCTGTACGGCGGTCTACAGAGCTCCAGATGGACTGAAGGTGATTGACTCTGATTTGTAACAGATCAGACGTAATGGACTGGACATGACTATGACAGACACCATATGGACAAAAGTATTGGTTTGGTTTAATCGATGTTGAGAAAAATTAAGTAAAAACTATCTTTGAAGCATTTTGGAAGTAAAGATAACAATTTAAACCAAACTAACCAATGCAATTATATTTATCCCAATATAAAACTATATTGTGACATTTATAATTGTTTTGTATCCGAGACCCCTGTTAGAAAACAAACACCTGAATTCTACTATAATTTCCCATTTTTGGGTCAATAAAATCTATTTATCTGTCTGTCTATTGTGTCCACATACTTTTGTCCACATAGTGTATATGATGTGATATAATGTTTTGTGTTTTTATAAATAAAAGTCATGCCGTCTGATCTTCATCTGTTAATGTGTCTTTTTAAATAAGTGTCTGTGATTGGTTGGTTTTCAGAAACACATCAGGGAGCATCATGAGGAGGTCCGAGAGCGTCCCTGTCCTCATCCAGGCTGTAACAAAGTGTTCATGATCGACCGCTACCTGCAACGCCACATCAAACTCATTCACACAGGTAGGACAAGACCGAACACTCATGGAGTATTCTGGAAAACTCACCCCAACAGCAGAGGTTGAACAGGAAAACACTGGGGCTTAAGTTTGGAAAAAGACATTATTTTTAAATTTTTATTTAGTCTTTGGTTTTTGATCTGTTTAATTTTAGAAGTGCATAAGTTGTTTTAGTTGACAAATTTATGGTCTAGTTTTACCTTTTTTTTTTGTTTTTGTTTTATTGTTAGATTATTTTTTTAGGTGTTATGATGAAAGCCTTGATTCAGAGGCATTAAAATGGTAATAAAAAAGCTCATTTTATTCTCCTGCATCATAAACTATTATTAACTCTGGAGGGGAAATGAAATTAAGCGGATTTTATCTTATGTTCTATTTCTTTGTAGTTGCTGTTTCCATTTTCTCTATTGCTGTATGTAGTTTGAGCTCTGTCATATTTCAGTTCATGAACTCATTTCTGTCTGTTATTTGTGATTCAGCTTTTTAATATGGGGGTGTCAAACATCCGGCCCATGGGCCAAAACCAGCCCACCCAAGGGTCCGATCCAGCACATGGGATGAAATTTTGAAATGCAAAAAATCAGTCATTTTAGTTCAAGGGCCACATACAGATTAATAAAATACTATTATAACCCAGAAATAATGACAACTCCAAATTTTTCCTTTGTTTTAGGGTAAAAAAAATAAAATGACATGAAAATGTTTACATTTACAAACTACCCTTTCATAAAATATGTCAATAACCTGAACAGTTGTGTAACAATGTGTAAGTGTACTAATATTCTGCCTGTTGCTAAATGTTTTGTATATTTGTAGATCCACCGTGATCTGAACTGAGGCTTACTATTGTTAAAATTGCACTTTTCTGTAAAAATTTAAGGTTCATGTTATTCACATTTTAAAGGATTATTATATATTTAATATTATCATGATACAATTATATTTTTTCACTGTAAAATAGAAAAGTTTGGAATTGACAGTATTTATAGATTGTTACTATTTTACTGAACTGATTCACTTTAGATCATATTGAGCTGAATTTGGCCCCTGAACTAAAAGGAGTTCTTTAATAAATCTGATCATGGCTGAAGTTTGTTGTGTGCATTTTGCAGAGGAGAGGAATTACATCTGTGACCAGTGTGGTCAAACCTTCAAACAGCGGAAACACCTTTCAGTCCATCAGATGAGGCATTCAGGGGCCAAACCGTTACAGTGAGTACAGCTGCATGTTCACGTCCTCAAACACACTCACATTCACAGACACACAGCTCAGATATTTTACCTTATATCTTTTATCTCTTATCTTAACTTAGTCTTATCTTATATTGTCTTAGTCTTATCTTACCGTAATCTTAGTTTCTTTTATTAAAGGGCAGTTAATTATAAAATGAGTCACATTGCCACCTGCTGTTGTGGAAGTGAAAGTGTTTTTTGTTAAATCTTAGAACTGATCATCATTGACCTTTTCTTTGCAGGTGTGAGGTGTGTGGTTTCCAGTGTCGTCAGCGAGCGTCACTCAAGTACCACATGACTAAACACAAGGCGGAGGCGGACCTGGAGTTTGCCTGCTTGATTTGCGGGAAACGTTTTGAGAAGGCCCACAACCTGAATGTGCACATGTCCATGGTCCACCCGCTGACCCAGGTGGAGGCGTACAGAGGAAACAGCCAGCAGCAGGAGCAGCAGACCTACACAGACCTGCACACCATCACCCTGACCGGGGAGGTGGTCCAGCACGACCAGGACAGATGACAGCAGGGGGTCCATGACCTCCAGGACAGATGACAGCAGGGGGTCCATGACCCCCAGGACAGATGATAGCAGGGGGTCCATGGCCCCCAGGACAGAGGACAGCAGGGGGTCCATGTCCAGGTCTGCTGCATTGGGACATGACCCCCCAGGACAGGGACACCAGGGGGTCCATGGCCCCCAGGACAGATGACAGCAGGGGGTCCCTGTCCCCCAGGACAAGGACGCTTCATGACAAACCGTGGTTTCCAGGACGGTGCTGACTTTACCGTTTTCTTCACAGACGTGGATCAGAGCTGCATCATTACATGACACATCTGGATCAGTTTATGCCCCAACATCAACTGAAATATGAACTTACATTTTACAAACCCTTCTTCTGGGATGTGCTCCAGGTTTAAAAAACTCTGATGTTACCCTGAGCTGCATGAAAAAATTGACTTAACAGGATATGGACAAAAGTAAGTGGCTACATTGAATCCAGGTGTTTTTTCTAACAGGGGTCTGGGACACAAAAACAATAATGACAAACATTATAATACAGTTATATTGGGATAAATATCATCGCATTGGTTAGTTTGAGTTAAATTGTTATACAGTATTTGCTTCCAAAATGCCTCAAAGATGGCTTTTACTTCATTTCTCGTTTATTTTAATTATTTTTAAATTACTTAATTTCTCTTTTTTAAGACTGTAATTTTAAATGTTCTTTCAATTTATAAAATATTTTTCGTGTTCTGACTGTAAATAATTTTCTACCACAACCATCTACTTTCTTCACATCTCCCATTAAACTTTAAGGAAATATTGGATGTTTTTATCTCAAATCAGCATGAACAGGACATCTTACAGATGTATAGTTTATTTAAAAAAAACAACATCGGAGGCATTTTGGAAGCAAAGATAACCAAACTAACCAAAGCAATGATATTTATCCCAATGTAAAACTATATTATGACATTTGTCATTATTGTTTTATAGCCCACAGTTAAACACAAGCCTGGTGAGTGAAAAATGCACTGTCAACAAAGCCAAGAGATGATGCTTCACCATGGTAACAGGAAACCCAGAGACAGAGCTGCCATGTTAATTCAGCAGAAGCAGAAGTAAATTTATGCAAATGTGGATTCGTCTGGAAACATAATTAACAGCCACAGAGATGGAGATCGAATAGAGTGAAAAACCTGGGATATCTTAACTCATTAATAATCAAATTAATTCTATTTAGTGCTGGATGCTCACATCGATTTCCTTAGCTGATTACAGATGTAGATGGTGGTTGTTTCTTTAGCTCTAAATCAGACAGGAATAAATGCAGGAAGCAGAAAAAATAGAAACGCTGTCTCCTACAGTCGGTTAAATGAGTTCAGATTCTGCAAAAACAGCATCTTCAAACTGAACTGAACATAGTTAAGATATAAAAATACTTATTTTAGCTGCAGTATTCACATCAACCTGTATGGAATAAGCACATTTTCTGTCATTTAATCATCTTTTGTGTTGCACAGTTCTAGAAATAGCTGGCACAAAAGGATTCATTGATAGTTTCCATGTGGCCAAAGTGTCCTGACCATCTCACAGCAGGATTATATATGTATAAAATGCATAGATTTACCCTCAGACTGAAAGTCTATCATCTCAGGGTTAATTTCACTAAACCATCATCCATAAACAGACTCCTGGCATTTGCTTTTCCATCACAGGAGCTTCTTCAGCTTTGAAGAAGTGCATTTCTTCCACAGGGTTAAGGGTCAAATCTTATCTCCAGGGAGATTTATTTTTTTATTTTACATCCAGAAAGTCCCTGCTCTGGGATGACACTTTCTAGTCTGTTTATTTTATTTTGGAAGGAGTTAGTTTTGGTAAAGCTTCAGGAATCTTCCATCCATCTGGGCTAAAAATGATCTCTCACATTGTCATAAGAGTGACTTAATATGAGTGTTCCAGTATGTGCAGCTCTGATCACAGTGGACTGGTTTTTAGGTGAAGATCTCTGCTACATACCTGACGTGACACTTCCTGTGGATCCAAATAGACTCATGACCATAAATAACTACATACTGACTGTTGATCCAAGTCCTATAATGCAGGGGTGTCAAACTCATTTTAGTTTAGGTTCAAGTGGGTCAGACCAGAAAAATAACAACATAATAACCACTAAATGATGTTTCTGTATGTTTTAGAGTGGGGAAAAAAAGTTAAATTACAGTATAAAAAGGTTTACATTTATAAACTCTCCTTTAAAAAAAATCTGAGTAACAAACAAATAGTGCTATTTTAACAATATTCTGTCTCAGTTTATCATTTACATATGTGCATTGCAACTTATAGATCACAGTGGATCTACAAATACACAAAACATTAATAACAGACAAAATATTGGTACAATTGCGCTTCTATTAAGACATTTCAGGTTGATCATATTTGTTTGGGTTATTCAATTTTTTGTGAAAGTTTTTAAATGTAAATATTTTCATGTAATCTCACTTTTTTACTCTAAAACAAAGAAAAAACTTAGGAGTTATTATTTATAGGTTATTATTATAGTATTTTACTGGTTTGACCCACTTTAGATCAATCTGGGGTGAATGTGGAACCTGAACTTTTGTTATTTCATCCTCTCGGCCAGATTGGACTCTTCATATATTTGACGTCCCTGCTATAATGCAATATTCTTGTTACCTATTGTAAGCATTTATTGTGTGCATAATGAATATAAACATGCAGTTTGAGTTTTGAGGCCATGGTGTTTATTAAGTTATTCCAACGCTAAAGAGTCTCTGTGTTGTAAATGACTAAAGGGCTTCAGATGTACATGTGTAGAATAAAGTCCTGTGTGTAATCTGTACAGAAGACTTTGTAAATAAACTGCCGGTTCTTTTTCTTACTGAGTGGATCTGTATGATATAATAATATAAGTTGTGTAGTGAAATGTGGTTGACACAGTCAGAAGCTGCAGATGGAGTCAAAGGTTCAGAGGAAGTCCATCTCTGGGCTGAGGCCGTGAACGTCCAGGTGAACTGAGAGCGCTGATGCCAACTCCGGGTCCAGGTCTGCACACTGGGACTGCAACTGTGGACCAGAAGAAGAACAGCAGATCAAGAAAAGTGTGTGTGGGTGGGTGGGAGGGGTCAGGATATGAGACTGATGATCCAGTCAGAGAACTCTAAACTGAGCCAAAAACATCACAACTTAGATTAGATTAGAGCTTCATTGATCCCTCAGGAAATAATAACCTGTAAAGTGAATGTAGTGTAATGTACTGACAGTGTTTTGCTCTGACACAAATGTTCCTTTGGAGTCGAACCAACTCCATCATTAATTCTCATTATTTCACCTTTAGACAATATCTGTGAAATTACAACCAACCAGCATTTGGACTGGATTTATATTTATAAGTGACTCAAACTTGGCAAATTCTGGAGGTCCTTTACTTGTAAACCAGTGTTTTAGGTTTAAATCCATTTTCCAAAAGCAGAATTATGTTCTATTATTTACATTCTGAAGAATTAACTCAAAAAAAAAAAAATTAACCAGGAAAAAAATTCCACTAAGATTAACAACCTCTTTTTCAAGTCCTGGCCAAGAGGCAGATGACATACAACACAGTTACAATGTACACAATGCAACTAGTTTTCTATAAATTTTGACTTGGTTTTAGTGTACGTTTGGATTTTTTTGGGTGTTTCAGTTATAATGTCACTCCTTTGAGCAGATCCAACTGTAGCTCACTTCAGTGATAGAATGACAGTCATCAGCTCTCAAAATGGCAGAGTAAAACAAATTGAAGTTAAAACAGATTCATTTGAGTTGTATGTAATTGAAAGGGGGGTAGGAACAGATAAATTTATACTGTACTTCTGCCTACTTCTTTTCAAACATTGGAAAAAAAGCAAATGTAAAAATGCCATGTAAGAACCATGAATGTTTAACATGTTTAAAATAAAAAAATATATCATCGAATACGGAAGAAATGGATTACACTTATAACCCCCAAGAGATCAGACTTTATCCAGTTTCACCGGTAGTCTTACTTCATTATTTAAATTCTAACTGGTTTTTGATGTTCATTTTATAACAGCAGCAGGTGACACCCATGTTTTTTTGTTTTTTGTACATAGTTTTTTGTGAACTGTTCTACCTCTAAGTTGTATCAGAGATTTCTTTTAGACAGCTGGTGAGTCACATATGATTTTGTGTATTCAGGGCAAAACAGCACTTAAGTTGATAACTGTGTTTCCGGTGATTCTGTCCCATCAAAAGTCCTGTCAAATTCTAGTTTATCAAAGGAGAATGGACACAAAGGACAAAGAAAGTCTGTTCTATGGACATAACTTTGGATTTTTTTGGACTCTTATGTCTTGACACCAGGTGATGCATATTTTCCTAGACCTAAAATGGAAGGTCATTTGTCTCATTTTTATTAAGTTGTTAAACTGATGTATTTACATGTACATTCCAAATAAATATACAATTAAAAGAAAGACATAATACATATATATATATATAACTATTCTTTCTGCCGTTGTGTCTTCCTAGTGTTACTGCAGTATAGGCTGTACAAACCTGACGGAGTTGGTGGGAGGACAGGCCTGTAGGGGACATCTGTGAGACAGTCTTCAGGACAAACCTCTTACTGTGGCTCAGTATCTGCGACGGCTCCACCTGATGGGACAGGTCATCTGTTTTAACTTCATAACATCGTCACATGTTTACCTGTGTTCACCTGAGGCTGTAGTCACCTGATTCTGTCTGGGCTCAGTCACTGGTGAAGGTGTGTGTCCGTCCAAAAACAGCTGGAGCAGACTGATGTAGCAGAGGACGGCTGTGTGGACGAACCCAGGACAACAGGACGCTCTCTGAAGCAGCTCAGAGCTCTGACCGCATAACAGGCTGAACACACAAAAATACATATATGCAAAGACACATGGACATGAAAACACATAGACACAAAAACATATGTACGCGTCAGTGGATTCAGAATCTGCAGGTTGGGAGTAACTTCACAAAGAATCTCTCAATCTACTCATATTTAATTCTGAACCATATGATGCTCCTTAAAACATACAACATTACACTTGGAGACTTTATGGGACCAATGGAGTTGATCATGATGAAAAATAAAAAAGTAAGAAAAAAACTATAAAAAAAAAAAACTTGACATTACTGCAATATTTTATATATACATATATATATATATATATATACATACATAGATACATACACACACATACATGCACATTGTGCATACCTACTATTTTCTTACAGTATTTCTTATATGTGTACATTCATTGTTGTGCTGCCACTGGAACCTTAATTTCCTGAGGAATTAATAAAGTTCTATCTAATCTAATCTAAATTTTATAAGACCTTCTTCCACGTTAACTACCACTGACTTCAACCTTTACCAGTAACTGACCTGTAGAAAGCCCAAGGCATTAGTTGAGTGAAGTTATCTGGTGTCACCATGGCAACCGCATCATAAATTCCTCGGTCTAGAGTTATGGGAAAAGATAAAGTGAAAATAAACCCCAGAGATAAAACACACTGACACTATGAGCCCATGTTGACTTGTACTTTTAGAAGTGGAACATATGAATAATGCTGTACCGGTAGATCTAAAGATCAACAGCCAGTCACCGGAGTCCACCAACACATCCAGCAGGGCTGAACACTGAGTCTCACATGTTTGGCTTTGTTTTTCCTGCAGAAATGATCACACACAAAACAACAAGGGTCTCCACATATGTCACTGATTCTGTACTATGTTTAAAGCTTCAACTAAATAAATTAGAGTCAAGTTTGAGTCTTAAGTAGAGGAACAAAATTTACACTTTTTCAAGCAAAGTTAGACCAGTTCCCAGATCAGTAAGAGTACGGTAGATCTATCTTTAATTTACTTTACTATGTGTGTAAATCAAATTATGACATTCTACTGGATCTTATTTGAGCCGCTGCATGGTCAAGTTTTGTCTGTGTGTGTGTGTGTGTGTGTGTGTGTGTGTGTGTACATAAGTTTTACCTGAGGATACAGCAGGACTGACAGATACCTATTTACACTCAGGAAGAGGAGAAATACCAGCACCTGATGACGAGAAAAGACAGCAAAGAATACAAAAATGACATCAATAAAATATGAAAAAATTATTAAATTAGATATTTCAAATAGAAAGTTTGAAGGGACTTCATGTGAGCCTGTTAGTTTTATTTTTAGCTTTAGGAACTACACTACAAGAACAAAAGTATTGGGACACGTTGAATTCAGTTGTTTCTCACAATATTTTAGAAATTTGGTGGTAGAACATTTAAAATCATAGACATGGATTAAAAAAAAATCAATGCGTGAAATTAGGCAAAAACTGTCTGTGAGGTATTTTGGAAGCAAAGATTACAATTTAAACCTAACTAACCAATGCAATGATATTTATCCCAATATGAAACTATACTATGAAATTACTCATTATTGTTTTGTATCCCAGCCCCCTGTTGGAAAAGAAACAGCTAAATTCAATGTGTCCACATACTTTTGTCCATATAGTCTATTTCCTTACCCTGAGGGTCAGTAGTTCATTTAAACTCTTAACAAATCGCTGCCTCATTAAAACATTGACCTCATTGTCAGGTTAAAACATTACACCAGGAGTCACATGTTCAGACTGTGTTGATGTTGAGGTTTTTGGCGTATGCATCGTCACCTGCTGCTGTTGACCATCTCTCTCTGTTCGCAGCCTTTCAAAGTTGCAGCCCGTCTTGTCCGTCTCATGGCCTTGTAAGGCACGCTGCAGGCTGGCAGCCAGCTGTAGGGGTGGAGCTAACGGCGTCTGAGTCACCTGACCCTTCACGAACCTACAGACCCATCAGACACACACTCATCAACACACAACAAAAACCCAGACAGAGTAAACAAGACTCTGACGTCGAAGCAGAGGGGGGTTTTACTGGAGCTGGATCAGACACTGATCGGGGGGGGTGGGGGGTGTTACCTGGAGGCCCAGTGATGACAGTCGATGAGGAGCTGCAGCTGGTCTGGCAGACGCTCTTCATCACCCAGACGACGCCACAATGACAACAACAGTGGGCTCAGATGATCCCACCAATGCTGCACAAATACAAAGACACAAAGAACAGATCGTCTCCTGTTCATGTTTCACTACATAACTTCCATTTTCTACCATTTCATTTGTGTTTAGACATGTGCAGATGTAAAAGAAATTAATATATCAGATTAACCTCAGGGTTCATACAGGTTTCTACAAGTTAAATTTAAGATTTTTTAAGACTTAGAATAGAATTTAATGCCCATTTCATGTACATACTGGCAAATTTTCCTAAACGCTAGGAGTCACAAATTTTTATTTATTTTCTCCAATGCTTTGATTCCCATCATTCTGAGTCATTTATCAATGGGGGCTGCGAAGTTAGCAATAATTGGTTTATGAATTCAACATAAATTGCTGGGGTGGAACGGTGGAAGTGAGCAGGTTAACATTACTTTCTTTGCAGCTTGGACATTAAACAGACATTAAAACATACAGCCATGGGAAAAAATTATTAGATCACCAAAAGTCATCAAAAACAATGGTTATGCAATCAAACTAACTCCTGTGTGTATCATGTGACGAAAACAGACAGAAAAGAAAACATGGAATGCCTAAAAGCACTGTTTTTTGTCAGTACAATGCTAAAGTTATTGATATAAGAACTTATGTGATTTTGTTATTATGAAGAAAACTATGGAAAATGACTAAATCCCAGCTCTTAAATTAAATTATTATAAGATATTTTTGTTGTTATCATTAATTTTGTCCAAACAAATGTACCTTTAGTTGTACCAGGCATTAAAATGAACAAGAAATTGAAGAAAACATAGGGTGGTCTAATATTTTTTTGTGCGACTGTACAGCCAACAAGTTTATGGCAACATAACTTAAGACCTAACAAATCAAATTTAATACCTTTTAAATAATTTTTCAGGTATTATATACAGATTTGTGAATCCAAGACTTTTAAGACTTTTTTACAACCCCGCCGGAACCCTGTAACCTGTATACATACATGAAGACATCAGAGTATTTAGGAGAAATCCAGGTGTCAATCTGATTTCTCATGATCAGATTACTGCTGTTATCTGATAAAACACACCAGATTACACTGTTTACATGATCACTTAAACAATAACTCCAGATATTGGATAATGATCAGAGTATTAGTGTGCATGTTAACAGGTCCAGAGACAGTGAGCAGAGGTGAGTTTATGTCCAGTTCACACCAGTTTTCAGCAGAGAGTATCTGCACCAGCCAAACTGTGGAACAATCTGCGCTGGTCTTTTGTGAATTACATAGTCTTTGCAGTGAGGCTTATTTGCATAAAAAGGGGCTGATTATGTGCTGTGTGTGAATATTCTCTAATTTACACCCATGCAAATAACATTGGCACTATCTGCCTGGCAGCACATTCTGGCATGAATTCCAAGTTTTGCTGACAGAGGAGTGAATGTAAAACCTGTTCATTGGATTACACAGCAAAACATAAGCTAAAAAGTTGATTATTCATAGAACAGACAGTACCACAGTGGAGACCAGGAGTAGAGGACAGTCCACACTGATCTGACGCCAGGCCCGGTTGAACTCCTCCACTGGACGCCCACAACGAACACTGGCACACAACAGCCCCTGTAGACGACGCACAGTCAGTGAATACAGTAATCATAAGAACAGCAGCTGGGGTGTCAAACTCAATTCAGGTTCCACATTCAGCCCAATGCGATTTGAAGTGGGTCAGAAAAGTAAAATAATAGCATAATAACCTATAAATAATGACTACTCCAAAATTATCTTTGTTTTGGTGCAAAAAAATTCCCCATTAAATTCTGAAAAAAAAGTTACATTTACAAACTACCCAAACAAAAAAGATATAAATACCATGAAAAAAAAACATTATGAAGAAAATAAGTGCAATTTTAACATTATGTCTGAACTCATCATTTATACATATGCATTATGGATCAGATCTAAAAAGGCAAAAAATATTTAGTAACAGGCAGAATATTGTTAAAATTGCACTACTTCTTTAGATGTTTGAGATTGTAACAGTAATATAATAGCTCAGAATATAAATAACTTACACAGTGTGAAAAACAAACTATCCTTCAACAAAACATGTGAATAACCTCAACATCAAACAACAGCCTGATATTTCTTTAGAAAAGTAAGAGCAGCTTTTACAGTATTCTGCCTCATTATCATTTACACATGTACATTATAACTTTCAGATCACAGTGGCACTACAAATACACAAAACATTTAGTAACCGTTTTGTATTTTGTCAATTGATCCTGTGGGCCGTATTAAACTTTTTGGAGGCCTGGATTTGACCCACAGGCCGTATGTTTGACACCCCTGATTTACAAGTTTACTTCAGTTTTTCTCACTTTCAGGAAATGTGACGTTAGGTGACAGGACAGCAGGCCAGCTGGAGAACACACCCTCCGCTGATGGAACAAAGACAAAACATGAGAATTCTCAAGACTGATTAATTTAAACGAACCAATGTTTAAAAAAACCTAACGACCAGCTGACCTGATGCTGGTTGACATGTTCAACCAGGTGAGTCCAGTCCAGAGTCGTCCTCCCTCCTTCAGTCTTTACTTTAATGAACAGTACAGCAGGAAGACTCAGCAGCACTCTGAAACACACAGGTCATTACATAAGACAGGCTTTATTTGAACTGAATGATCAGAATATCTGCAAAAGAACAAAGAAATGTAAGTCTGTGTCCATCTGCAACATGGTTTGTATCTCTGTAGATGTGATCTGTAATGCATACGTACAAATGACAAAATAAGGCATAATATTGTTAAAATTGCACAAATTTTTCTTAAGAATTTTCAGTTTTTTCAACCTAATCACATTTTTTTTGTTGGATTAATTGTAAAAAATTTCTTTTTAGATATCACAGAGACAGGACAGTGTGTATTCACCTGTTCCATGTGTGTAGAGTGCGTTGAAGACTGAGTTGTGCGCTTATGTTCTGTGAACCTGAGTCGATTATGGAAGACAGCCTTTCAGACACAAACTCAAACAGGAAGTCACACAAATCAGCTCTGCCTCTAGAGCCACTGGAGACCTCGGTCACCTTCATCTCATAGACACACTCCTACAGACAAACACAAATACACACTGTAGATATAGATAAGATGAAACTTAACTGATCCCAGACCGGGACAGGCAGCAACAGGATAAAGTGTAGAGCAGAGAAAATTTGCATGCAGCATAAAGATGGTGCAAACAAACCTGACAACACAAAACAATAACGATGATAATAATAATAATAATAATAATAATAATAATAATAATAAGAAGAAGAAGAAGAAGAAGAAGAAGAATAATAATAAGAATAATAATGATGATGATGATAAGGGTAAATACATATGTACATTAAAAGTAAGTGTTATATTTCCATCTCATTGCATTTAATTACACATGAGGTATTCTTGTGTCTTTGGCTCACATAAAGTCACCTAATGATCTACACCAGGGGTGCCAAACATACGGCCCGCGGTCCAAAACTGGCCCACCAAAGGGTCCAATCCAGCCTTTGAGTGCAAAAACTACACTGAAGATTTTAATAGTCATGCGTGTCGAAATCATTTAAGTTCAGGTTCCACACAGGGACCAATGTGATCTCAACTACAATAATAGTATGTACCTATAAATAATGACTACAAATTTTCTCCATTTTAAAAAGTAAAATAACATCATGAAAATATTTACATTTACAAGCCATCCTTTCACAATAAAACGTGAATAACCTGAACAAATATGAACCTGAAATGTCTTAAATAAAATAAGTGCAATTTTAACTATTCTGCCTGGCAATAAATGTTAGGTGCATTTGTAGATCCACTGTGTCCTATAAGTTGTGTTAATAATAAGCTGAGATGCAATATTGTTAAAATTGCACTTATTTTTCTTGAGAAATTTTAGGTTGCTGAGGTTATTCACATTTCCATGATGTAATTTGTTTTTTGCCACTCAATCAAAGAACTATTTGAATTATTATTTATAGGTTATTGTGCTATTATTTCACCAGTCCAGGCTACTGTAGCTCACACTGGGCTGAATGTGGAACCTGAAATAAAACACCCCTGATCAGACAGTGCCATAAAAACCTAATCTGCACATACAGAGTGTACATTACTCACCTGTAATCTGGACAGGATGTCTGGATGACAGGTTCCTACATCTGACACTCTGTGATGTGACTGTCCCAGACTCTGATCACTGTCAAAAATATTACACCACAATATTGGAACTGATGCAGAAAGGTCTCACCAGGAATTTTCTGACTTTTTATAAACTGAAGGACGGAATTTGGATTGTTGGTATCATAACATAAAATCTATAAAGAGCCTTTTTGTGTGTGTTTTTTTTACATTAACCTTAAACTCTGGTCCATGATGGCATTGAGTAGATGAAAGCAGAGAGTCTTCATGTCTCCTCCACAGCCTCCCTGTTCCTCTGGACGCCCCAGGTACAACTCCAAACAGGCCCACTGCTGGTATGCCTGCCTACATCAACACACACAGGGTACAGTACAGGGCACAGGGTATCTACAATGCACATTTAAAGATGTTTTCTGTGGCAGAGGGTTTGGATTTGGGTGTGGGTCTCACCGCTCAGGGTCGGATAGGACATCTTCACTTCTCTGCACTCTGAGCTCATTCCTCAGCCATTCTGAAAACGGAAACTTGGCAGACACAAAGATGTTGGTTTGAGGATGCCAAAAATACCAAGGCATTGTCTTCCCTGTATGTTGTATCATTCATGAAGGTTGAAATCAGTCTTGATGTTATGAATAAGCAAAATACACTAAAATGCCGTTTAAGTTGTGTATTGTATCCTGTGTGCAATGTGTTTGTTAAATGGTCTGTACTTACATAGCGCTTTTCTACACATTAATAGCAACTCATACACCAGTGGGGGGTATGCCACTATGCAAGGCACTACCTCACTACTCACTTGGGGCAATTACATAAGGGTTCAGTGTCTTGCCCAAGGACACTTTGACATGCAGACAGTTGGAGACGGGATTCGAACTGCCGACCCTTCGATCATTGGACGACCCGCTCTACCACCTGCGCCACAGTCGCCCATTGTTGTTGTCAATTTATTTTTCGTGTTGATTATCATTATTATAATTATTAACATGACTTACATACTCATTACTTACATATTATTGTTACAACTACTATTACTATTATTATAATTTTGATACTGCATTAATAAACTATATAAATATATGTAAATATTGTGCATATTATAATAACATAATTACTTAACATTATTATTACTACTTTGTTACACTAGTACTTTCTACTTTTCACTGACTGTTTTTTTTCCACTACTGCTTTGATAGTAATTAAGAATAAAAAATGATTTATATATGTTGTTTGTTTTCCATTTCAGCTGCTCCCTTTCAGGGTCGCCACAGCGAATATTCGCACAATGATTTGGCACATGTTTTTACGTCAGGATGCCCTTCCTGACAACTGAGCCTGGGTCCAGCCGGGATTCAAACTCAGAGCCTCCTGTGTGGCAGGCAAGAACTCTACCACTGAGCCATCTCGCCCCCTCTTTCATATACATACATACATACATACATACATATTATCTTATAACATAATCACTAATTTATTATATTACTATTTTTTTCAACTAATACTTTCAAATGTGCAACTGTCTGTTTCTTTTTCATTACTCTTTTTATAGTCATTGCTGTTAATATTGCTTTATAATATTTCTTATATAGTATAGTACCTCAATTTCCCGGGGGTGGGTGTACATAAGCTCTGCTTCTTCCCACTCCTTTTCGGGCTTTTGTACTTCAGGGGTGGTATACTAGTGGGGACTCATGTTGTACAGTGATATGTTATACATACTGTGTACACACAATGTTT
>JAPTGZ010163251.1:0-15690 GCA_029814645.1 Fowleria isostigma | reverse complement strand
TTCTAATGTCCATGTACATGATGACACAAGAGTGTGAGTTATACACCATTCAACCCCTTATTGGGCACTCATAGAAGTACTCTGATCGTAAAAATTTCCACCTTAGTGTGTTATTGGAGGACCTAAGAGTATTACTTTTGTGAAAATATAAATTTTTAATTGTCATTTAGAAAATCAAGGTCAGTGAATACCATATTTAGTTCCTCAGCTGTAAGTGGCAAAAAATAATAGTAATACAAAATATAAGAGGTAAATATAAAAAATAGGAGAGAAACACATACAGGATGAAAGGAACATGTGTTTTAGAGCATTAGACATCACTTTTAGGACATTACAACATCATAAGTGCTGGTTCAGACACCTGTCCACATACACATTATCCCTTTGAACATCATTCCTTACATTAGTACCATTAATTCAAGGTACCTAACAAAGCAGGTACACTCACTGTTCATGCAGAGGTGGGCCTTACAGGCGCTGTAGACCACATTGGACCTAAGATTGTTGACTCACTGTCCTCACTGGAAT
This sequence comes from Fowleria isostigma, assembly GCA_029814645.1. Taxonomy (NCBI): domain Eukaryota; kingdom Metazoa; phylum Chordata; class Actinopteri; order Kurtiformes; family Apogonidae; genus Fowleria; species Fowleria isostigma. The sequence continues at coordinate 15,162 of JAPTGZ010163251.1, read as the reverse complement.
TGCTGAGGTCACTGTTTTGTAATGTATGTAGAAATGACCCAAAACAGTACCTCAACGTGATTACAAAATGGGCAACATGATTAAGGCAATACAGATCCCAATCCAAATCTACACAAAGATAATAGCAATGCTGTAGATTATTATATATTAGGACCACTAATTGAACTATACAGTATTAAAGTACTGTATTGCAAATATGTCACATGAGTCAAACTAGATCTAATCTACACAGAAGTTCATAACCAGGGGGCATGATGTTAGGACATACATTTAAGCAACTGCAATTATCAATATGGTAAGAAATGCAAAATACACTCCATTTAATTCTCGGTATTCAACCTTACAGTGAACATCATAGGATTTTGTTAAATAATTTATAGCTGGAGGATGTACTCAAGTTTGAACACATCAACAGGTAGCCACATCTCATCAGTATAAGACGACTGGCAAGTTTACAATGTCTTTATTATACCATCAATCTGCTCTCAGCCTAACCCTACTGTCACAGTAGGTCTCTAGTGCTTACCCAAGCTAGAGCTCAACCATTAAGACTGAGTCCCCTCAGGCCGAAGGTCACTGAGTGCTGTCCAAATGTGCAAAACTGGCCAGGTTCAGCATAGTTCAGGATGTACACACCCTTCCTCATAAAAACTGTGATTTATAGTCTAGACTTGTGAAACAGAAACATGCATGTTTGAGTGTCCGTCCATGTTGTAATAAACCTAAACAGAAAAAATTATATAGAATATCGTTAGGCACAAAGTTGAGAATCTTTTATATGTCAACTGTGCTGACAGAGTTGCTGGTATCACACCACCTAGCTCCTACTGAAGAGGACATCTGTCCTAGTCACCTGCCAAAACTTAAGCACACAGTCCTGCTCACCTGAGAAGGCTGACAAAATATGCTCCTGTCAGAAGCCTAATTAATTCAGGAAGCCTGTGGTATTCAGTTGAGACATGCTCTAAGATAAGAGTTGTGAAGAGCTTGTCTAATTGGAAAATTACCAAAGATAACATTTCCAGAGTCCAAGCTACAACAGGCCTTTGTAAAGAGCCTGAGCACTAGTGTGCAGAATACATCCAGAGAATTGAGCCAAACCTTAATTTCCCAAGGGAGAAGAGTCTTAAACCACTGAAAGATGGGGAAACACACCCATTTAAAAGCTTTTTTTTGTAACTTAAAGATACTTTTCCATTTTAATGGTAACCAGAATCCAACTCTGATCCAAAAACAATTTAACATCAAAAATCCTTGACCGACAAAGTTATTACACTGCCACAAAACTGTTAAGTTGATTTGTGATAAACGTGAAGTAGAGATATTTATTCAAAACATAAAAAACATTCTGGATTGTAAATATTAACCCATTAAGACTCAAGCATATGCCAGCAACCAAAATCATCTACTAAACTAAATTTTTAATACTTGTTGATCCATTAATCCTATAATTCATGTAAATGATTGGTGTAAAATGCAGTTTGTAATCTTTTTCATGGTCTTTATATGTGACCCATTTGGACTTTCAGAGGCTCCATAGTTACCATGGAAACACTATCATCTTCTACAACATTAATTCACCAGTAAAACCCATGAAGTGGGATTAATGACAATGAATGGACACACTGGGTATATGTTAATTTATTGATATATTTTGATGAAAATGTCAGTTTTTTTCAGTTTTTTCTGTTTTTGATATAATAACCCTCAACTTTAATTAGAGGTTTTATGAATCAGTACATTAAATATTGGAAAATACCCAATTTTTACTGAAAAAATGCAAAATACAGAGGGTTATTTTATGATAAATGGTAATAAATCACTTAAGAAAAGTTAAATATAGAGAAAAAAAATCATTTCAGAACTACCACAAAGGTAGAACTGAGTCTTTATGGGTTAAGAGAGCGAATAATATCAAGTGTCAGCATCATTAAATATTAGCATAACACATCAGAAAACATTTAAAAGTAATTAGAAATGACAAAAAAGCCATGGGTAGAAGTGATAGGAGATTTGAGAGAAACAATGAGATAAGTGGACAGATTGAGGTTGATCTGGTCGGTAAACAAAAGACCCCCTGACCTCCCATCGTTTCCCTTCTCAGTACCAGCTTATCCAGCCTGAGTCAGGACCACATTCCTAGCAGCTTTTAGCAGATAGTTACTAAGAGTCCAACGGGTAGTCTGAGCTCCAGGTGAGAAATATTTCCAGAGCATGTGTTATGTGCTTTTGTCCAATTACTGAATCCATACAAATGACAGCTAATTCATCATTTAAATCCACAGCATGCAACAAAAGACAGTAAAATGAGATTTCTTCTGAGCTATGTCATTATATTGAGAGTTAAATCTGATGTGAACCCAGAAACTATAGTTTTCTACATGACTGATAATGTACATGCACCAATCAAGCCTGAGACCAAACGTAAAATTATTACACATGACATAACTTTAACATGCAGGAAAATTTCAATTAAAATCAAAGTTGATCTATTTGTCTCAAGCCAGTTGTTTATCAGCTTTCATTAAAACGATTGACTGATAATGATTAATGAGAGGTAAACAGATGCATTTTTCAAGTCGATGTAGAAACATAAACGCACCCTAGAAGTGTTTAAAATGGAGGAGAAAAAAAAGTTAATTAATACTGGCAGCTTTTCAGCTTAATATCATCCAAATATCATAATTTATTCTAGTCATACTGTACCTGTATGGAATAGGGTTTAAAATTAATTGATAAAAGTTAGCAAATTCGATCATTAAAAAAAATGTCATAGATTTGGAAAAAAGGTTTCAAATTTTCTTCCCTCCTCCTATCACATATCTATTTGTTTATTCATTTATTTGTTTATTGTGAATGAAACCAGTATTGCTTATACCATTAAAGTTTAACAGCATCTAATATGGTGTTGCTAAGAATTTCTCTCCGCTTGGTGATAACCTTCTGAACATTTCTTATTTTTTATTATAAAAGGTGAGAAGGTCAAATGTAGGAATCTTTCATCTCCTTATTTTAGAGCCTGTGAGATGTAGTGAAACTTAATAAGAGCTGATGACTGTTTGAGATTAGAAATCTTTTTATGGACTTCCAATTCACTTTGTCTCCGGTCTGCCCCATGTGTTGAAGAACAAGCTAGAACAGGACAACAGCCCAACAGTCAGGGAAAGTATGCATGTGAAATTTTGAGAGGAAGAGAACAACTAACCCTTTCGGCTTGACAAAATTTAATTCATACATGTTTGGGGGGGGAAAACACTAATGTTGAAATAGAAAAGTCAAGATATATACAGTAGCAGAAAAAATTCTTAGCCCACCCTATGTTTTCTTCAATTTCTTGTTCATTTTAATGTCTGGTACAACTAAAGGTACATTTGTTTGGATAAAAATAATGATAACAACAAAAATAGCTCATAAGAGTTTAATTTAAGAGCTTATATCTACCTATTTTCTATGGGTTCCTTGATAATAACCAAAATCCCATAAGTTCTTACATCAATAGCTATGGCATTGTACTGACAAAAACAGTGCTTTTAGGCATTCCATGTTTTCTTCTTTGTCTGTTTTAGTCACATGATACACACAGAAGTTAGTACTTGATTGCATAACCATTATTTTTGATGACTTTTGATTGTCTAATTATTTTTTCCATGACTGTATAACCCTACAACCATAATTTTTTAGATGATTTGCAATTGAATTTTGTCATACATTATCCAATAAATAGTTATAACTTTGGACTTTAAGATGGGTTTGAATGATTAAAGTAATTTGGTGGTTTGTGTGCATAAGTCCAGTAACTAATCTTTCCCTCACTAATTCTCCATATAGAATTTTAGTGAGTATCCCAGATTTGTCCACAATCCAATTCACATGCAAAAACCAAAATTTGTGAAAAATTTTATGGTATAATAGGTTTTTGTCAGTTATTGCAACATGTAAACCTTTCACTGATCTAGATAGTCTATGAGAAGAAAAAACTGAAGAAAATACACCAAAAAAATTTAGATTTTGCTTGAGGGGCAGAATGTCGGTTAATCTGTCAGAGGCAGCTAAAACTTCTGATCTGTAAATGTGCCTCCAGAAAAACATAAGTGTGCCACCCACTTACTGGTGGTGATAGTATCTTCATATATCATAGAGCATGTGTTCTTACATAATAGCTTTCACCAAAAACACCTTCTTAGAGTTACACAGGTATTCTGAGTACCTGGCTACATTACAAAGGGGCAGAGTAAGCACTTCACACAAAGCTGCCTAATATTTAATCATCATTCCACTGTTTCCTTTTGTATTAGGCCAGTAAGATGGACTGCCAGTCTGGTGATAATTATAATTATTAGAGATGAAGGCAGACCGGTCTAATTAACATCTAAGGCTCATGTGTGTTAAATGACCCATTCAAACAAATGGACTGAATAGACTCAAATAACAACCACTTTCTGTACCCTCCTATTTACTTTTAGCATGAAAAACAAGTAACCATGATTGTGTTTTAATCTCAAAATAACAAGGCAATAAAAATCAAACCTGTATTTGTATGGGTATTCATTACCATGTATTCCCATTGGAAATCCCCACTTTGTTTTCTTTGGATTATTTGTGTCATTGTGCTTTTCTTTGCTATTTTTCCATTATAATATCAAAAAGTGGCAATTGTTATATTTCAGTGTGCTTTCATTATCTGTTTTTAATTCTACCCCAACCTCATTGCCCTTGTATTTAAATTATCCTCATAGGTAATAGGATTTGTTTGAGTAATGCTTTTTCACTGGTTCTCCAAAATGGTATATTATAGTGTCACTGTTCTCAAAACATTGTCTCTAGAGTGTTCATTGTGTGTGGTCTGCAGCTGCAGAGTTTTAACTCTACACTTTTCATGCTGCTTATAGTCCACTCTTTTAATTCTAACTCTGAATTAACAGTGTTCCCTCTCTGCATCCAAACCCCTTAACACTTTTTATTTCACTCCTTTTCAAGTCTTTTTCTTATTTTCTCAGATTGAAGACTCCCTCTAGCCCACCAACCCCCAGCTTGTCCTTTCCTTCATTTCTTTCTACACTTCTATTCTCATGAAGTTTGCATTCCACACCTCTCTGCAGACTGCACACAAAAGACCAGAAAGTGCTGTTCCTGACCTGTAGCAAACATTCCAGTCCCTCAGTTTCATTCGCCCAGCCAAAGCCCTTCAATCCTAAACTCTGTCCTCTGTCCCTTTCTACTACATGGAAATGCCACCAAAGGAACAGCCTGTAAACAGAATAGTGTGTCTGATATATCTATGCTGTGAAATACACTATAATGCATTATCGATTAACTAGCTAAATTTACAAAATCCTTGTATTTGAAAATAACCAGGTTTTAAGTAATATAATTTGAACCAAACAACCATCTCCTTTCATTTGTTGTAACACAAAGTTTGATGTATTTTGTACATTTCAAAAAGTATATATGTAATCGCATTATCTGTTTAAATTATAGCGAGTGAAAACAGACAGTTACTTGACAAAATCAGCTGGAATACCAATAAAAGTTCCAACAGCATCTGCTCAAGTATCCTTAAAGCACACAGGAAATTGACTATTAAGCTATAAAAGTGGGTTATCTGGAGATCGAATTTCAGTTGCTGGTGAGCAACATTTTCTGTGATTTGGACTTTGATATAGAAGTTACGGATGACTTGTGCCCAGGGCACAGTTGGAATACAGTATCTGCTGCAGAATCACAGAGATAGGTCAGAGTCTTGAGGAAGAGTATCAAAATAATAAACTGCTACGAGGACACTAAAACACAGGTATTTAGGCACAGTATAAAAAATGGGGAGGAGAGAGGTTAATGTTTAAAGGGGAGGAGGGTTTACAACAAGACTTAGAGAGTAGAGAAAGCACGTGCCATGAAAAAGCATGTATGGGCTTGTATTAACCCCTCCTGTCTCTTTCCTCACTCCTGTGATGCTGAGCGTAAGTCTTCTGAAATTCCACAGAAATAGCTTGAAGGCTGAGAAATAACTGACTGCCCAGCACCCTCCTCATCTCAATCCACACCTGTCCACTTTCTCTGGAGGAGTAAGTGAATGCATGCCACAGACTCCCTGGACTTTAACTGAGCAGCTCAACACAGTGTGGTTGTGTGGTTACAGGAAGAGCATTCGACGTGACCCAAGTTGTCACTTTGGGACCAGTTTGGTTCAAAAATTCATTGCAATGCAATGAAATGTAGTAAAATTTAAAAAACAAAATAAAGCAATAACTAAATTCAGTTTAAAACAGAGGCTAATTAAGGTACAAGATGACTATTGTCATTGGACATATAAGGGTGGTCAATAAAAATATTCACATTCCAAGTGACATCTCATTTATATAAAGAATAAAGAAAGTAGAATTTTATGGTGACTAATAGCTCTTACTTTACTGTCTGTAAATCTGGACTTTGCTGAGTTAACAGGGGTCAGTATGGAATATACACTTTTATAACAATATAGTTATACCGTCCCCAAATGGTAGATTCCCAGTCATCCAAATTGTAATAGAAAAAATAATTGTAACTCAGTTTAAGTCAGATGCAAGTGGACTTCAATGGATGTGGGATGTTTTTGCAGTCATTCTGAGCCTATTTATCTATGTCCATATGATTTTTCACCCAGTGGTAACTATCCTGATATTTGTTTTCCAAATTCTATAAATCAAAACGGCAGCCAAACACAAATATGTAAACTAAAATTTCCCTACAATATCTTCTCACCCCATCAGACTGGATTTAAAGCTGTTTTATCAGGCAATGCAAATTCTGATTATAATATCTCTTTGTAAAGTTCTCTCTTTCTGGAGAGAAATGGGTCATGGCTCAGGGATGTTCTAAATATGCAGACATCAGCCGTGTAAGACAACAAGAGGAAATTGCGCCTGAACTTGTTGTCAGCATAACAGACAGTGAAGCTGAAAGATATTTTCAGAATAAGTTATATATGCATCTCATGTTTGATTTTTCACAACAAGGCTAAACATGTAGACTATTCACATAGCTTGCAGATTACTGTCTGTCCCTTGGAAAGCTTGGGCCAGGATTCAACTCATCATAAGAACATATATTCCTTGTGGGAAAGGCCCTCTTTTCAAAGTTTATAGTGAAGTGAATAGAAGCTATTGATGCAGACCTGTCCATTGGATTTCTCTTAAAAGAGTCATGGTGTGTGTCCTAAGTTTTCAACAATATTCAAGCTGGAAAGTGTTAGAAAGGTTAACAAAACATGGGGTCCTTTATGATATATTCTATGAATGCAGGGGACACAATTGATTAGATTTAGAAGTAGTCACTGCATTCGGAGTTTGCTGTTATGTTTATAAAAACTAGTGCAAAAGGAAGACATATGCCATCAATCATCCCTTCATAGGCTGCATTACATCACATTTACCAACAAGCTCAAACACAGCAGACTCTAACCCTTCACTCCAACCTTTCATTAAATAAAAAGAAACAAGCCTGCTCTAAGATCTTATCAGAGGCACTTTGAACTGTTACAACACTTGTTAAGAGCATGACCCACAAGTCATGTCACACCCCTGAGCATGAATCACCAGTTCACCAAACTATTATATATCTTGTATCCAAACACAGGCTACTGTTAAGTACATGTTCAAAACTTATTTAATAAAATGCTGCCACCGAATTCAAATGATAATACCCATCAATTAGACTCTAGGGTAAATTTTTAGTGCGCTGTGCCTTTCTTGGGCACCAGATGGCAGTACAATGCAGCGCATACAGTTGTTATAACTTAAACGCTACTTTACAAAATCAATTGTCCAGACTTTGGATGACTCATTTAGAAATTTAATCATAACAGATGTGATCTTTTGACCTTAGCCTTGCGTGCTAGTATTGAAAAGCTGATTTTAATTCATTCTTACATTATATGTCGTTAGCCTGTACAAATGAAATAATAATGTGTGAAGTTGGATAGGTCATATAACCTATGTAATATGTCATGGAAAAATACGAATGTAAATATAGCAATTTTGGTCTAGATCGGAGATAAACCGGAATAAGAAATAAATACTTTGTGAACATTTCACTGATAGCCCATGTAGTTAGGGTCACCAGCTTTGAAATAAAATAAGCACTGCCCCCTTTATAACACGCACGTACGCGCATGCAAGGCCATACGGATTTTAAAAAACTTTCTTCATTTTCTAAGCAGGACGCAACTACCAAGTGTAAAACCTCGTCTTGGAGGGGTGTTTGCGATGCCACGTCTTTTTTGGTTGCTGATTTTATTGAACATGTGACTGAATTAGGCGCTCACATGGCTGCAGTGGCTGCATGATCCGCTTTAGTTTTTTAAAGTCCGGTGATCGGTAGCTCCCTCGGCAGCGACCATCCGGTGCAGAGGGCCGCTGAAAAACACAGCGCCTATCCGGATAAATCATGGCGAACAGCGGGCAGAAAGTTGTGCTGATCACCGGCTGCTCCTCCGGCATCGGGTTACGAATCGCCGTCACGCTGGCCAAAGATGAAAAGAAGCGTTACCATGGTAAATGCGCTTTCTTCTACATTGTTTCTTTAATCGGACCTGTTAGTAGCAAGCATATAACAGTGTAGTCCTGTTGGAGACGTTTTCCGTGTTTACTTTTCCATGCAGAGCTGCTATTTCACCGTGTCTCCTTTACGCATAAAGTTCGGTTGCGTTTCATGCGCAATGCTCAGTCTTAACGTAAATAAGTGTAGTGTAGTGCAGTGTGGTGTCCTGGTCATTGAAACAGCTAACCCTAGTGTTATTGGATTCATATCCTTTTGTGAAGACTGGGATTCAGTCGCCCCTTTGCTTCAACTATTATCATTTGAAAGCCCAGTTTCCAGGGTATTGCTCCGCAAGGATGCCGCTTGCCAGGCGGAATCATAAAAGGAGGCTTGTCAGTTCTCTTTCAAGTGACTTCTCCAGCACAAAGCCCCCTTTTATCGCACTGAATTGTAGACCGCCTGCTCCGGTTTAGTGCCGTGTCTAATGTGGCTATAGTCCCCTCAGTGGAGCGAGTGTTGAAAGGGGGACAAAGTTTGAGACCTGTACAAGCGAGGGTTCACTCTGAAGCAAGGGCCTTGTTTGAAGTCTTCATTGGGGTGTCCCACTCTGACATTGTTGATCTGTGCGTCTCCTCTACTGCTTCCCAGACAACATTAATGTCACTTTAGGATTTGAGTAACTAAAACCTTTCCATGTCACGAAGCTTAGATTGTATTGCATTAGAACACTCTTTCCACCCCACCTCCAGACTCATGGTGACAAGATTGTATTGTTTAATTTCTCTTCATGCAACAGCATTACCTACCTGAGAAATTAAGCAGCTAAAAAGGAAAACTCAGTTATAGTAGATTTCTTTGAAATATTTGCCGGGTTAAGTTATTATTCTTATTATTATTACCAAATTTGTGTGGAATCTTTTTCTTAATTCCTGTCACTTCCATTTCCATCTCATTTTTTATTACAGTCAAATAACATTTATCATTGTGTATTGTACACTACACAAAGGACTGACTTAACTCTTAACTCTTGTTTGGACACTTTTTGAAGAGTGTAACCTGCTCTGAGTGAGCCTTGTCTCAGCACTGTGTTCCTTTATTCCCAGAATGATAAGGAAACCTAAGAGAGATTAAATGGATGGTTGCGTAAAATCATGTAATTAGTTGCAGTAACATGTACCAAACTGTGAAACCCCAAAAATACTGTGAATGCAAGGCAATGTGGTTCATTCAAGAATGTTTAAAGCTGCCCAAGAATAATTCCTGAAGGAGCCAGAGGAACAATGGATCTCTTGTTCACTCTCTCTACCAATATGTAAATCTCTTTGTTGCTTCATCAACACAGTTCTAAAATCTTAAGATTACACTTAATTGGATTTATGAGGCAGCGTTAATGTAGTGTGTATTTGACTGCATGCTCATGCAAGATTCGTCACACTTTCTGAAAAAAATCATCCAGTCTTCTTACTATTTGACATTATGCAGTGTTATATTTAGTAGCATTACACAGCAGTTTCAACAGTATAGAAATATTTCTTAACTCTGTTGACAAAAGATCTGTTGAGGTTTTGTATTTATTTGTCAAGAACGTAGGTGGTTTTAGATGAATGTCGGAACAAGGGGTTGTTTACTTCAGCCAATTACCATTGTGCAATAGCACTGTCTATTTTGTGTGCTAGATAAGGTCAGTCAGCAAAAACACAGAACACACAATGTGGAGGAAAGGCTGAAGGCTATGCTGACAGTTTTTTAAAGCCACTGTATCTTGTTTTGATAGATTACTTTGCTGTATATAGGTTGCTGTTGCTCAGCATGTTAGGTTAAAAGGAGGTCATATGTGGGTTTTCTAAACTAACAGGTATGGTCATGTCGTGGTACTCTGACCTACAAGTAATGGAGCTTGTCATGACTGTAAGTTCTAGCATGTTCCTAAGTTATATAGAAATCATGTTGTTGCAGTTTGACAGAGCACATTTTCCTTTGCCCCCATATGTCACTTGAACAGTTTGATCATGTCAAGGCATTTTCAACTACAGAGGAGTGCTGATTTGTATTTTTCTTAGCATTTCTCTATGAAATCATGACAAATAGGAAAACACATAAAACATATTTATTTGCTAATTGCTACATGCTTTTTTATTTATTATTATCATTATTATTATTTTTTTTTTTTTTTTTTTTTTTTTTTTTTACAATTTTTTACACTCTAAAGAACAGTTATGGTCCTAACTGGCATTTAATTGCTGTTGTATAAAATAATGTTTTTCCTGCTTCCTTATTTTTTCTAATCAGTCATTGCCACCATGAGGGACCTGAAGAAGAAGGACAAGCTAGTAGAGGCAGCGGGGGATGCATATGGGAAGACCTTGATGTTGCTTCCATTAGATGTTTGCAGTGATGAATCAGTCAAGCAGTGCATCGACAATGTTAAGGACCGCCATATCGACATTTTGAGTGAGTGAGACACACTTCAAATTAAGCCTGAATCTCCCATTTTTCCCAGATTTAAACTATGTGATTTATTCCCCTGTATGAAGGTTCTTCATGAGAGAATATCATTAATATTTTTCTCTTATGAATGAAAATCTTACAAATAGTCTTGGTATCTAACCCAATGCATTGGAGTGGAAGTCTTTAAATGATTTGTGGCTACAAATGCTGTTCCTGAAATAGGGTCCTTGTAGGTAAACAAAGCAGATTACAGTATTTTGACACCTATAAATCAAAAGTAGCCAAGTAATTCACTAGTCCTTAATATCCGTTAGGTACCCTGTAAATAGCACAAGTGATGTTATGGTCATGTTGTGCAAGATTTAATCACCGTTGAAATATACTGAGAGTTTAACAAGACTTTTAAATAATAATGGGATTTTTTCATATGCATCTGCTTTAAAGGTCTATTTTTAAACCTGCCTCCATTTTATTTTAAATCCAACATTACATTCCCCTTCGCCCAATTACTCAAGACTCAGAAGCCCTTTGCAGGGAATTATTGGTTACATCACGTCTCTGTTGTTGTTGCTGTCACACACTGACACCTTGTGGCAACATCAAGTAACACCCTCTGTAATATTAAATATCAATGAGGTGTCTATCAACATAAAACCATAGTAATCACAACAAATAAAACCGTTTTTATTTGATATTAAGTCAATAAATTTTAATTATTTGGTATTTGTAATGTCAGAGATAAATGCTATGTGCTATGTCTTTGTGTGTGTTTTTGTCAGTCAACAATGCAGGTGTAGGTTTGCTTGGACCTGTAGAAAGCATTAGCATTGAAGAGATGAAGAGAGTATTTGAGACCAACTTTTTTGGTGTGGTTCGTATGATCAAAGAAGTGATGCCAGACATGAAGAAGAGACGTTCAGGACACATTGTGGTCATGAGCAGTGTCATGGGTCTTCAAGGTAACATATTTTTTGTATTTTTTAAACATGAGGAGAAACTTTACTCCTATAAAAAAAATGTTTCAGAAATAACAATTTACTGCTTTAAGGGTAAAGCTGACATTGCAATTGGATACTTGTATTCAGATCTCCAACAAGTCTGAACTAAAGAATCAGATCAAGAACAAGTACAGCTTAGACAGATTTAACATACCTTTTATTCCCTAGTTTTCTTGTATGAAACAAATGGATTCAGGAGTCATCGGTGGTACCATACAAAATTTTAATTTGACAAACTCTAAACAATGTTATTATATTTAACAGATATAGATATCCAAACTGAAAAAATGCTCTAACATTAAAATACACACCTTTATTTTTACTGACTAGTTTTAAATTTCCTGTAAAGGTCAACTGGCCTGACATAACTTAAATAATGAGCATTTCTAAAGAACTTTCAGTGTTTGTCATAATTTGTTTTAAGTGAAGTTTTAACAGAGTATTTTAAAGTGTCTGATAAGCTGATTAAATTGTCCTATCCCTATATGCTGGGACTTTGTATGTTAATGGTGTTTGCATAGACCTGTTGCTTTTTAAACACTATGAAATGCAATCATATCATCCTGTATCTCCCTTTTTTGTTCTTTTTTAGGAGTGGTATTCAATGATGTTTATACTGCATCTAAGTTTGCCATGGAAGGGTTTTGTGAGAGCATGGCTGTGCAGCTGATGAAGTTTAATATCCGGTACTTTCTTCTCTTTATTCTTTTTTGACATTTTACTTTGCTTTCTACTGTACATGCTTGCTCATAGGCCTTTCTGCTTCTGACTTTCCTCAGGTTGTCTATGATTGAGCCTGGCCCAGTACACACGGAGTTTGAGACAAAGATGATGGAGGATGTGGCTAAGATGGAATATCCAGGAGCAGATGCCGACACAGTTCGCTATTTTAAAGACGTGTACCTACCATCATCCATAGATATATTTGAAGCCATGGGTCAGACACCAGAAGACATAGCCAAGGTGAGGGAACATTTTTAACACAAACTGTACTTTACTAATGTTGTGTCCCTCTAATAAACTGCTAAAATATTTATCCAGCAAATGTCTAAAAAAAAACAGTAAAACTTTCTTTTCAACTCCACAGTGCACTAAAAAGGTAATTGAGTCAAACAGCCCTCGCTTTAGGAATCTGACCAATAGCCTCTACACACCAATCGTGGCCTTGAAGTATGCAGATGAGACGGGTGGCCTGTCTGTCAACACATTCTACAACCTCCTCTTCAATTTTGGGCCTCTCATGCACATCACCATGAACATCCTCAAGTGCCTGACTTGCAGCTGCCTGCGTAGACGTACCATCTCACCTAACTAAAGATGGTTTCCTGTGTTGCTTCATAGCCATTGTATGAATGGCTACCAAGCAAGACATAGAGCCTCACCCAGTTCTTACAGCCTTTTACTAAGGTTTTGGGCTAAGCAGATAGACTTAAACCAGTATCCCTGGAGAGAAAAGGTGCCTTTTAGTTAAAGACATTACCATGATAAGCTTTGCATTAAACATGCAAAATTGCACAGATTTGTCATAGAGATGTTGTATACAGGATGACCTCATGTACTTACACACACAAAAACACACAATGCATACAACACAATAATTCAAAAACCCCTTGTCTTTATTGGATTAGTGCACATACATAAAGAGAAGGCCATGCCTAAGTTGCCATGTGAACAATAACAGTAAAAGGGTAAATGATAGATTTAATCTTAAAGAGAGATGAAAGGTAGGACATCAGATATTAGTCCTATGGACAGACAAAAATAGACTCAGTTACAGAGAGACGCCATAACATTTCTGATAATTGATAATGCTAAAACATATAGTTTAGAAAACATGCACTCAGGCTCACTAGTTATAACATGTGTAATGGAGGCCGAAAGAATATATATATCTGCTTTATTGTGTTGTGCCCAATATGTTGTTTGCCTTAATAGTGTTCTCATTGTCATAACTGCTGTTGAATCATGTTTTTAATCTCTGGATAAAATGAATGTTCTTTGTGTTTAAACGTTTTGCAGAGGGGCAGGTCAGACATTTTAATTTAGTTACTTGATTTGAAAATAAATAATAAAGAGAATTCTGATTTACCCTCAAAGGTATTCTCCCGTTTCTTCAGTACATTCAGTGATTTGTACTACAAGCACTGGGAAGACTTTCTGTCTTTGCAAGGCACCTTAAGTACCAAGAGGGGGCAGTATTTCACTATTTTTTTTTACTTTGGTGACCAACCTGTGGACTTCATGGATTATTAGCAAACAGCTGTAGTGTAAGGGAATGTGTCCTCAGTGGCAACAGTGTGACAGAAGTAAACTTAAAATATTAACACTGATGATGAGGTTGATGAATAGAAATTTGTACACTTGCTGCTTATCTGACCTGTTTTTCACAGGGTTTGTAACAGCATTCAGCAATTCTATATATTTATTTTAATATCACAATTACAAACATTATTTCATGCTGATAACTTTGAAGGTTATTTTGGAACAAAGTAATTCTTGCTGAGAATGTACTTTTATGTCTTTGTTGTCACATATGTGCTTTTCTGTGACAGGTATGTACATCGGACTATGTTTGCAAGTATTTTTGTATATCTGTTTGTGCATGGGTATGCACCAAGTTAGTGATCTGTGATGGATATAAAGAGGTCATGGCCTGTTCCCCATCAAAACCCCTCCCTTGAACCCCCACCCTTCTCACACACACATACACACACACACACACACACATACATACTCTGCTTTGTACCGTGTGAGAGAATGTGACCTGGTTCCCATCCCTGAGGAGGGGTGAACTCTAATGACGGCCTTCTCAGACACATAACGCAGTATTGAGACTCCCTCCCCAGCTGGCCCCCTTAGCCCATTGCCCAGACCACCTGGTCTACATAGTAAGAAAGGCCTGGTTTAGGCTCGCCAGTACACACACCTTGTTCCATCCTTCCTTGTCCCTCTATGTCCTGCCACACCCAGTAGTGCTACACTGCCTCTGACAGACTGATGCTCACCATCAGAGGACAGTGCAACTGGTTGCAGACATCCAATTTCTGTGCATTGTATAATGTGCCTCAGCTCTGTGTATGTGTCTTCATCAGAGGCGACAGCTCAGCACAATAGAACAAAGACACTGTCAATCACAATCAAATGGGTGTGTGTGTGTGGGGGGTGGGGGGGAAAGGGGTAGGGGATGCGAGGAGGTTGGGGA
>JAPTGZ010161812.1:0-15725 GCA_029814645.1 Fowleria isostigma | reverse complement strand
ATGGCAAGTACTTTTTATTGGGTATATTATACCGGGTAAAAATCACCCGGCGTTAGTGATGGTGTTACTAATTTTAGAGATAGTGTTCTAGGGTTAAATATGTAGAGAGTAGAGAAACATTTGCAAGCAGTAGCGGTCCTTCCTACAGGCGATATAGGTGGTTCCCTGGGGCGCCACCCAGTGGAGGGCGCCAAACATTCAAACCCCCCCCCCCCAAAAAAAAATAAAAAAATATGTATACATACATACATATATAGTCATTCATTCATTTTCTGAAACGCCTTATCATCACTAGGGTCACGGAGGCTATCCCAGATACTTATGGGCGAAGGCGGGGTACACCCTGGACATTTATTTACCATTTCATCGCAGGGCTGACATATAGTGACAAACAACCACTCTCACATTCACACC
The DNA here is from genome assembly GCA_029814645.1 of Fowleria isostigma. Taxonomy (NCBI): domain Eukaryota; kingdom Metazoa; phylum Chordata; class Actinopteri; order Kurtiformes; family Apogonidae; genus Fowleria; species Fowleria isostigma. The sequence goes on along the minus strand of JAPTGZ010161812.1, from coordinate 15,311 downwards.
TATGGACAATTTAGATTAACCAATTAACTTATCAAAGCATGTCTTTGGATGGTGGGAGGAAACCAAAGTATCCACAGAAAACCCATACAGACAAGGGGAGAACATGCAACTTCCACACAGAAAGGTCCCACCAGTCATGATGCTGGAATTGAACCCAGGACCTTCTTACTGCGAGGCACGAGTGCTAACCACTGCACCACCGTGCCGCCTAATATATAGTTTGGCTGGTTCTGCAACTTATACTTCGGCGCGACTTATATATGTTAAAAATATAAAATTTCATAAAGGTTCTGTTTGGACAATTGGGAGTCAGTGGTGTGATTCCAGAACAAAGACTAAGCTTCCCATAAGCACTAGCAACAACTGTCTTACACAAAGTACACAGCGGTGTTTTTGGGCTTATTTTGAGTGTTAGCCGATGAAGGAGAGAATGACGGAGCTAGGGGACTCAGCAGCTCTGTACCAAAGAACCGACCATGACCAGAACATGTCAGCACGAACAGACAGACGACTACCGACCAGATTATGGAACTTACAGACCCACATAAGAGCAACGACAGGTGGATCAGTGGACCGATGAAGTGGTCAGTAAGTACGCTAATGTTAGCTCCCTTCAGACAAAGTGCAGGAACTGTCATGCTAATAAGAGGAAATAAAGTAACCTGGCTTCTACATACAGTATACCACAGGCAGAAAAAACAGTAAAACACAATAAAATTGTTATAAAATTTGCCGGTGAGCAGCAGCAGAAAGTCGGACCAGCGTCCACGTTAGCAGTCCTGTTAGCATTGGAGCTGCCTGCTTCATGTGCATTCACAGCGCTGTATTCTGCTGTTATGTTTTATTCCTGAAGAACAGTTTAGTATCCCAGCCCCGACATTAACATTTAACTCTGAACACAGACATTTCAGTCTCGCCTTATGAATCCCTGAGTTTGTGACTGAAAAGATACTAAAAATACTGATGTCAAAGAGCTAGCCGTGCAGCTAATGCATTAGCGTTAATTAAATGTTTGACTGATCCCAACAGTCAAATCCACTGTTCCAGTTCATATGAATAAAGAACAGAATCATTCTGCACCTGTAGATAAAGAGGGACAACTCCACGTCTGTTTTCATTTCTTTAACTCCTTCATTTTCTCCATCAATTAAATAAATACCGACGTTTATTGGTGTTTTAGTCTTTGCTCTGTCCCTCCACCATTTATCTTTCTTCTGTCTTTTTGTTCCTCCCAAAAAATGCGACTTACACTCCAGTGCGACTTATGAGGTTTTTTCCTCTTCATGGTCCATTTTTTTGCTGGTGTGACTCATACTCCAGAGCGACTTATAGTCTGAAAAATACGGTAATGTCAATTGTTTTTGGTACATCCCTCTATATCTGCAACAATACTTTGACAAAAACTAGATAAATAAATACAATTATGTATATTTACTGAACTCAGCCAGTGATTCTTTACTTGAGATGAATTTACACCTCATTTTTTGGTTTACTTTGTATATTATATTTTGATTATTTAATATGTTATACAGATCACATTTTGTATTATATAATTTTGCACACAATATTGTATTATTTATGATTAGTTTTCTGATTTACTGTTCAGATTCTTGAGGGGGCATTTTTTCTCAGCTCCTGTTGTGTTTGTAATGAAGATATTACACTACTTTACTGTGTAAAAGAAAAAAGTGAGAAAGTTTGTTTATTTTTTTAGTTTTTTTAAATTTTAGAAGACACATATTTTATTTTCTTTGGAAGAAATTTTCACATAGTATTTTAAATCTTTCCTAGCGCCAAATGGTCTAGGACCACCACTGTTTGCTAGACTTTTATTTATCAACTTCTCTGCTTTGAACACAATCCAGCGCCACATTTTAACTAAAAGCTTTTTAGAACAGTTTAAAATCAGCAAAAATCTGGTGAGGTGGATTCTCGACTTTTTAACTGACAGGTCACAAAGAGTGAGAATAAATAAGGTTGTGTCAGACCCAATGTTCTCCTCCACAGGTTTTCCATTAGGCTGTGCGTTGTCACTTTTACTATTCATCCTCTACACAAACATGTGTCAGAGCAAATATGAAAATAGAGCCATCATTAAGTATGCAGATGAATTTGTTATCATCACCTACTCAAAGAGGGTGAAACCAGTCATGGAGTCCAACTTTCAGCTGAAAAGATATGGTTATTAATTTTGGAAAACAGCGAGACAGGCATGGAGTCACTTTAGTTAAAGGTCAGACAATACAGCAACTGTAATCACATAAATACCTTGGGACCATAATTGTCAGAAAACTGATGAAAAATGCAAATCTGTCAGCAAAAAGGACCATCAGCGTCTTCACTGCCTCAGAAAACTGGTATATTTTCACATTAAGTGAACAATCTTGACTGTTTTATTGTTCTTTTATTGAGTCTGTTTTATCTTTTAGCCTGGTGGCATGGTTCGGTCAGACTGCTGTTGCAGAGGAAAAACTCACTCAACCAAATAGTGAGATGGTCCAGTCGCCTGATTGGTGAGTCCGAGTATTGTCCCGCCTCCCTGTACATTAAACAGATATAGAAGATGGCCTCATCAATTCTTAATAATGACTTCCATCCTCTATGGGGTGAATTTCAGCTTCTTTCCTCTGGACGGAGGTTTTTAGTCCCAAGGTGCAGGACACAGCGTTAGAAAAACAGTTTTGTTCCTGTCACTGTCACTAAGCTTAATAAGAAGTAGTGACATTGGACTTTATTTTATTATATGTATTTATTTATCTCACTTCTTAGCTCTATTTATTATTGTGACTCTTAAATTTGAAAATTTTATGTTCTCCTAGTTTTTATCCCAGAGACTGTTTCTATTTTCTTAAGGTTTTAATTGTGTTGTATTGCATCTTGTTTATATTTATCTTTATCTTATTTATTTTAGTTTTTTACTTATCCATGTGGCTATATTGGTGAATGGTGGAACACTGAGCACTTTTTACCACCACCAAGGAGGTTATGTTTTTGCCGGTGTTTTTTTGTTTGTCTGTTAGCAACTTTATGTAAAAACTACCAGACGAATTTGGATGAAATTTTCCAGAAATGATGGAAATGACACAAGGAACAATTGATTCGATTTTGGGAGTGATCCAACATTTTACTCCCATCCACATGCGCTAATTCGATTCGAATGCTGTGAGTTACGTCTCCTCTTGTCCATGCAGATGTGGGCGGGGCTACCTGCCCTTCACTGAGCCGTGTGTGTGGAAGGGGGGAGGGGCCAGGTACCCGGGGCAGTGCACTCAGGGCAGCATGTCTGTCTGTTTGTCTGTCTGCCTGTTTGCAACTTTACGCAAAAACTACTCAACAGATTTTTAGGAAATTTTCAGGAAATAATGGAAATGACACAAGGAACACTCAGTTAGATTTTGGGAGTGATCTGCATCACCACCTGAATCCAGGATTTTTTAAAAGGATTCTTTAACATTGGGAGATTGGACCATTTTTGGCATTTGTGCATATAACTCCACAAAACAAAACAAAAAAAAAACCACAGTCAGGGCGCTAATACAAATAAATGTAGGATTATTACTTTGGTGTGAGTCACAATATGGGGGAAACTATCATGCTTGGTAGAGGTCTGCGCTCTCTGAGTGCTTGTCTAGTTTGTCTTGACACTTAATCAAGTACCTGCCTATCAGGTTCAATGTGCGTTTTGTAATGGAATGCCAAATGCAATCACTGTCTCTGCAAAACAAATCTACCCACAGGTATGAATAAAGTAACCTTGAGCCTCTCCCTCTCCCTCTTATCCTTTGGTAAATTTGAATTAAGGAAGACATGATCTAACTTTTGCTGTCTTGGGAAAGGTGGCGGTAGGCATAGGCAGGGTCAGCCCACCCAAATGTCCATCTTGCCCTCCCAATCGAAAGGATAAACATCTAGTTGATCTATTTTTTTTTTATTATAACAGTCTACACTACTATTGAATTTTATTTGTGATTGGGTGGGCATCCTACTATAGCCCACCCTATTCTGTCAGTGATTGGTTGTCATCATTCTCAGTGCACATCAGTCATTACCTCTGCCAAGGAGATTATGTTTTTGCCAACGTTTGTCTGTTTGTCTGTCTGTCTATTAGCAACTACTACAAAAACTGCAAGACGGATTTTGATGAAACTTTAAGGATTTGATGGAAATGACACAAGGAACAATCAATTACATTTTTGGAGTGATCCGACATTTTACTCCCGTTCAAATGTGCTAATTATTAGAAGAGTGAATTTACTCGCTGCAGTCTGTTTCTTCAGTGCCGGCCCCTCCCCCTGCCACTCACAGGCAGAGCAGGAGGGGGGAGGGGCCCCCTCCCTCTGCCACTACGCCAGCATCAGTATTGGCGTTTCTCTGTCTGCCTGTTTGTCTGTCTGTTAGCAACTTCACGCAAAAACTACTTGACGGATTTTGATGAAACTTTAAGGACATGATGGAAATGACACAAGGAACAAGTGCTTAGATTTTGGGAGTGATCTGACATTTTACTCCAGTTCAAATGCACTAATTCAGTTTGAATGTCTCTCCTCTTTCTCCATGTGGGCGGGGCTACCTGTGCTTCACTGTTTGTGTGTGTGTGTGGGGGGGGGGGTGTACAGTCTGTCTGTCTGTCTTTCTGTCTGTAGTAACTTTACACAAAAACAACTGGATGGATTTTGGGGATTTTTTTTAAAGGATTCTTTAACATTGGGAGATGGGACCATTTTCAGTATTTGTACATATAACTCCACAAAATTAAATAAATAAATAGCCATAGCACTGATACAAATAAATGTAGGATTATTACTTTGGTGTGAGTCACAGTATGGGGAGAACTATCATGCTTGGTGGAGGTCTGCGCTCTCCCGAGTGCTTTTCTCGTTCATACATAATAATGCTGTCATCAGTCATTGTTGTCAGCAGAGAGTGATGAATGGTCAAGAAGGGAGGTTGGGTGGTTGTTGATGTACTCGTTAAGTGGATGGCTAGTAATAAAAAGATACTGTCAACTCTCTGACTTCTTCTTGTGGAAGAAAAAAGATATCGCAAGTGAAAACTCAGGAGAAATCATATTATGCTAACAGTGTTCACTTCGTGGAATGAATGAGGTCCATAGGCAACACTGACTGGCACTCATTCAGATATGACATGAGCAGTTCATGGTCTATTATAGAGGGCAATAATAGGGTGAACTACCTTGGCATAGTCGTATTCACATGTAAACTTCTCATTCACTGATTCACTAGTCAAGTGCTATCCCTCCACCAATCAAATTGACTTAGTAGTCACTGATTACACATGTTGAATGGGCTAAAAAAAGAGGGGTCGCCTCCTTAACGAAAGCTAATTGCATGGAACACAGCAAACAGACTCATGCCAGACCTTACAGACTGCCAGACGACATCCAACCACCAAAAATTGGGTTGGTGTGTCTTTACCCTTTAGTTGTACATGTGAAGGCAACATGGATAATTTAGACTTATGGGGCATAAAAGTGGCACAAGAAGACAGCATGGGCAGTTTGAATATAGGAACAGCTCACAAATGAACAAATGTGCGCATCGGTTCTTATCGTTCACTTAAAAGAGCCATTCAAAAGACTCGACTCTTTCATGAACATCATACCTCTTGTGCCTGGCTGAGTGAGCCAGGTTGGATAACAGCTGTTAGAAATCAGTACGTAATACTGCGCCACATTTCAGTGATAATGCCGTTATCATGTTTCAAATAGTAATTAATTAGATTATCCGTTACCGGAAAACAATAATGGCATTAGTAACGCAGTTATTCCCAACACTGCTTATAACACGGAAATTATTTGAGGTATCAATATATAGTTACTATTGAGCTGTGATAGGAAGTCTCATATGGACTTTCATTTTGGGCCCATGACCTTTGACCTTGACTGACCGTTGAAACGTCAGTCACCAGTGTCTACATTTCAACAATCTTCTTCTTCAAAACTAAGATTCATTATATATTTTTTTAAAATGTAACTTTCTTGGGACAATGTCTACAAAGTTTGTTCACAGTTTAGAGAAATTTATATTTTTTAAATTTTATTTTCTTTTTACAATTTTCTGAAATATTGAAAGTTTGATTTTACTTATAATAGGCCATATTTTGATGGCTTAAAACATGGAAATGATTAGAGAAATCAATATAGTTACTACTGAGCACTGATGAATATGTTTAGAATCGTCCAAACAAGATGAGAACGTACAGTTTAGTCAGTTTACAAAGTAACAAACGACAACTTAGGAAAGATAATAACATCCCATAATACCTTTATACCTTCATAAGCTTCAAAATAAAACTCACCTGTGTAGAGGAAATGCTGTGATTTCATCATCGAAGTCCTTTCTTTTCATTTAGAGCTGTGTCCACTGGTGAAAACAACAGTGCTTCTAGTTTTTATCACTTTGTCACTTTCTTTAACTCTAAAGGTGGCTTCTTAGTGGTTTGCATTTCATGTAATCTCTCTCACATTTTGGTCAAAGGCCCAGTGGTATTACTTTTCCTCACCATGTTAGACTGGCAGAGTAACTCTCTACTCCCTCTAGTGGTCACATAAATTTCTCGATCCATCAGTGTACACACAGTACATTCAGTTCATATTTTTCTACAGTTTATTGACATCAACCTAACCTCAGACCACTTAATTATTTTTTCTTTTTTCAAAACTTCATTAATAGAACATTTTACACAGGCAGTGTATTGTACAGCATAAGGTATAAAAATACTGAGTAAACATCGATTGTCACATCTGAAAGTCAACTCCCTTCGCACCCACCACTCACCACAAAGCCACTCAAAACCCAAATAAAAGACAAAATAGATTAAAAAAAATCAACTGAAACAATAATGTAAATAAGACAAATAAATAATATGTAGAAAAAAAAATATACTAAAATAAGAATATCTCAATTAAAAATGAATACATTATATTAAAAAGGTGATATTATGCTAAACCCACTTTTCTTAGCCTTTGGTACATTTATTTGTGCATTTGGGGATCCTAATAGTTGATAAAGTTTGAGTTTGAACCCTCCAGGTGCTGCAGATCTATCTTTATATTCATTTTGGCTGAAATCAAGTGGATTTCTATGACCCGTTTTAATTTCTTTTTCATTTGTTTCATTTTCTCAGTAGTTACGTAGCTACATTTGCACAAACAAGGTCAATACTTCCAATAAAGGCTCTCTGAGTAATGACATCATCATCGTGGTTGTAGTCCATACGGCTAATTCCCGGTTCGGTTTTAAATACATGTAAAGCATATTTACACCTGATATTTCTACACACCCATCTAGGAAAGACATGTCTAGACCTTTAACACCTCAACTGACTGGTCTGAGTAGGATTTCAGTGATTCTGAAGAGATTTCCAGGTTTTTTTTTTACTGCCGGAGGTAGATGCTACGCTAGCTCGTTTGGTAATTTCCGGTTCGATTTTAAACATATCTAAAGAACATTTATACCTAATATTTCTACACACCAATCTAGGACAGACATGTCTAGTCCTTTAGCACCTTAACTCACTGGTACGATTATTATTTTGGTGATCTTAAAGAGATTTCCAGGTGTTTTTACTGCCGGCGTAAATGCTACTTTAGCTCGCTCAGTAACTTCCGGTTCAGTTTTAAACACATCTAAAGCGTATTTACACCTAATATTTATAAATACCAATCTAGGACAGACATGTGTAGACCTTTAACACCTTAACTGGCCAGTCTGATTAGGATTTCAATGCATTTTTAGGGATTCCCAGGTTCACTTAATGGACTTAAGAGTGACTGTGGTAGTTATTATCAGAAGTCTTGGTTCTTACTGGTTCTTCGTTGCTGTCCTGTTGTTCCAGGTTTCATAAAGCAGGTATAGTGAAAACTCTAAGTTGGTTAACCCTGAGTTTCCCTTAGAGTTTCCCTCATTTCAGGGTTAGCAGACCCAGAGTTTTCACTAAATCTGCTTTGTGAAATGGACCCCAGGTCAGAGTCTTGACTCATATCTACTGTATGAGGCTGAAGGCTACAGTTTCCTATTGTTGCCATTATTAATTATAAATTATAATTTTTCGTTATCACTAGACCAGCGTACTGTATCCTGAAAACTATAACAGCACGCCAATATCCTGAAGGGGGCGAGAGAGTGAAGTGGGTCATTTTATTTAAAGGACCAACGCTCAAAACGACCCGTTTCAATTCATTAAACTAAAATGGACTTGAAGATGGACCTGTGGATTTTAATTAATGAAGAAGTCAGACCCAAACATAGCATTTATAGCTTATGTGGACCACACAGAAATGTTTTAAAATCCAATTACATTCTAAAAAGCATAATATAACTCCTTTAAACATAGAAACTTAAAAAAAGTAAACATATCAAGCCTCCAAGTTAGAGGAAAAGTGCAGTGAATGTATATAGTTCAAAAAGGATCCTAAGTAACATGAAATGATTTCACCAAGCCTTTCAGTGTAAATCTGATTTTCTCAAGCTTCAAATTATAAAGCACCTCATGAACCCAATAAGAAGGTGAAGGGGGACTGGGGAGTTTCCAATTAAGGAGGTCTGCTTCAAATTTTCAGGAGTGCCTGTATAAGGAACAATGCCAAAAATTGCCGGCAGACTAACAGGTGAAATAGTCTAATCATACACCCTTGTTAAAGTGCCAAAAATATATGACCAAAATGATCCCAGTGTAGCACAAGACCAAAACTTATGTACATAATTCGCGGGGGATGAGTCACATCTGCCATAGGCATCGTTAACAGAAGGATATATTTTCAAAAGTCTCATTTGTATAGTGAGTTATAAAAAAATCTCACACAGTTGATATTAAGACTCTCTTCCCATGCGGTTTGAATTGTAGTAAGGGAAGCTGAAGATGCTGACCAGATAGACCTGCATAGAAAAGAAATACATCCCTTAGTAATTGGACCTGTGTTTGAAAGAGTATCAATTCGGGTTTCCGGAGGACAATTTGGAAAGTGGGGACAGTTTTTTAACATAGTCACGAACCTGAAAACAGCAAAAAAGATGATGGCGTGGGAGCCTATACTCTGTTAACAGTTGCGTAAAAGAAGAAAATACATTGTCTGTATTTAGACCACTCAATTCTAAACACTCTAATGATACTTTGAGGTAATTTGTTTTATATTAAAAGTATAAATACTCCATAAAGCCCCTTTAAAATGTACATTTCAACAAACATGTTTCTGAAATAGAAAATGACTGTAAAGATTCAAATATAATACATGTCCACTGTCCTCTAGTTCATGAAAACATTTATTAAAGTTACTTTTACCAGTATTCAGTTCATCTCTGTCCATATGTCCACTAGCTGGTCAGGAGCTGCTGAACAATTTAATGTATATGACTCTGAAAGCTTTTGTTAAGGTAATTTTAGGCCGTTATCTCTTTGGAGGATTAAAGATTAACCTGGAGGTGCTAATTTGTAGGACCTGCAGCCAGTCAGAATCATTTTTATTTTACTGAGAAGAGAAGAGAAGAGAAGAGAAGAGAAGAGAAGAGATTGGTATTGATCCCCCAAGAGGGAAATTCAAATTTACAGTAGCGTAAAACAATACAGTAGGTATTAAGGTTGCACCAATCTAATATTAGGATTGGATATTGGCCCCAATACCAACATTTCAGCTGGATCAGGGCTCTGTAAAAGCAATCGATCCATAAGACCGATCCTTCCCCTTTAATTGCTACACAGGCTTCGTCATACATGCTGAGAGTTAAGTGGAGTTGTTGCAAACACAGACAGGCAACGTGGACTGGGCTCTGTGATTTGGAGGTATTTATCACACCAATTTCCTTGACAGCAGTTTGTAAAGTTTGTAAAGTGAATGTTACCAGTGGTAGTGGTAGCGTTGCCAAATACAAGATGACAAATTTAAGTAAACACCTGCACAAGCACCACTCAAAGGAGCTCGAGGAATTCCAGCAGCTCAGCCGATAAAAAAAGACGCCATGCAGAAAGTTTGTTTAGAGAAGGATGTAACAAAGACGAGCTGTTGACAAGATCACATTCTTTTTACTTTTTTGCCATGTTGCCTTGAGTTTGATACACACACTTTCATCACACATTAATGGTACTCAAAGCGCTTTACAATACAAGCTTCACATTCACTCACTCATACACCAGTGGGCTGCTATGCCAGGTACTATCAGGCCTCACTGGGAACAATTTAACCCTTGAGTTACCCCTCAAAAAAGTTCCACCCTTGATCCTTCGTGGACAAATAATGGATTTCACACTGAAAGTTGGGCTTTGGAAATCTCATTCACAATGACATTTTCTCACCAAAAATCAACTCCGGTGAGAAGGGTAATTGTCTGTGAGGGAGCTTTGGATTTTGGAAATGGACAAAAATGTCCAGGGGTCATATGAGGGTTAAGGTTCAGTGTCTTGCCCAAGGACACTTCGATATTCAGACAGCTGGAGGCAGGATTCGAACATCATCGGTGATCATCTGATCATCAGTTTAGTTCTGTTCAGCCTGCTTTGCCTCCATTTAGTCTCCTCCACCCCTGGATTTTCAACAGGATTGGCATTAGCCTCAGTTTAATGAGGCCAGGCAGCACTTGACTGTTCAGCTTCAGAGGTAATGTGAGGCCAAATGAGGGCAGATTTGTGCTGAAGTGGTTAAATCACTGAATTCTGGCTAGAGACAGATTAAATTCCCTGATGCATGCTTCTGCAGGATGATTTTAGTCAGACATTATATTTAGGGACTTGTGTCACATCACCACACTAAGAGCTGACATATTCACCTCCATCTACCCAATCTTGATTGGCCAATTTGTGTCAACAGTATGGTAGTGGTTCAGTCACTTTCCCATCTTATCCTGACTTCATTCACACTGGGGTTCATTTTACAAAGCAGGTTTGGTGAAAACTCTGAAGGAAATTTAGGGTTAACAGACTCAGAGTTTTCCCTAAACCTGCTTTGTGAAATGGACCCCAGGTGTGTGCGGTTCGCTGGGTGGAGCTGCCACTGACGTAGTGGTCCAGGTGTCGTGGGGCTCAGTTTGCTCAGTCTCCCTTGAGCCTGGCGTCCATGTGCGGCATGGTGCTATGTTGAGTTGCTGTCTGTGTGGTGGTTGGCGTGCTGGTTCAACCTGGTCTTCTCTCCCCCTCTAGAATGGTAAGTCCTGGTCTAGCCTGTGTTTTGTGGGGTATCCATGCGGTCTCTGGGCATTGAAGTTGATTTACATAGTGCCTTACAGTGCAGCGGTTCTCTGGCTGCGTGGGACTGGAGTTGGCTGTGTGTTCCAGTGGGGTTTTACCACAGCTGCTCGCTCTCTCTCTCTCTCTCTCTCTCTCTCTCCTGCGGCTCTTCTTCCTGGCTGTTGGATGTGGCTACACTGATGCTCAACAGTAGGTGGCCTGTAGTTGGGTTATTCCTCCCACTCATATATTTCTATCAATTGATGGTAACTGTTATTGTGGGTATGTGGGTTTTTTTTAGGCATGCACTGAGCGTGGCTGTGTGCTCTGGTGCTCCACCTGTTGGCTTAACGCCTTGGTGCATCGGGACCCCCACTGCTGTCTTGTCTTGTCTCGCCCTGTTCATCTTGGTTTCCTGTCACCTGCTGCTCCTGTCTGGGTGGCCGTGAACGTACCACTTAACTTTACAGATATTTTATATTCCTCGTCACCGCCAGTGATGACTCCTAAAGTGTTGTAACTCTGCCATATTTCCAATCACTGTAAACTCACATTTTGTCCCACCTGCGTTGACCACCTGGGTCGGTGGCTTTGATTTATTTAATTTTTCTTTTTCTGTCTTTTGTTTATGCTTTTCTTCTTTTTTGAAGTGTGTTAGTTGCTTGCTTGTTTGTGTTTTGTAGTCCACCATTCATCTGGTGAAGAATGTGTTTTTAAGTTGTGATGGAAAACTACTGCACTTAACTGTTGTCACTGGTTGTACTATTATTTTGTGTTTTTTATAAAATAATTTATAATTAATAAAATATATATATATTTTTTACATAAATGATCTGGCTGGTGCAATCAAACCTGTGTCCTTTCAAATTACTTTCCAGGGCTGAAATTTCTCCAGGTGGCGTTGTTGTGCAACCTTATATTTAGTTAATGCACATCTTCTTTAGTTTAATGCGATATATTTATTTTTTATCCATAACTCAGTCGACTTGCCACAGTAGAAAACCGGGATCCAGCTCTGGCACTGCTGGTTCACTCTGTTCTTCTCGCTGACTGTGTTTCCATGCATAATAGAATCCAGTTTTTGATTATGTTCTGACATGGTGTTGAGAAGTCATACAGACTTAGTGCTATTATATATCAAGACTACATTCTGGATTCATCTACCGCCAGAAATTGAGGATCAGCAGGAAAACATGTCTCCTGCTGTTATTTTATCACTTTCACCAGAGGACGGGGAAAGAGCAGGAGGATGTGTGGTTGTGACTGATGGCAGAGGGCGGTCATGAAACTTCAGTTTTAAATTTAGTTTTTAATGTTAATCTATCAATCATTTGTCTAGAGCAGAATAATGAAAACATTTTACCTGTACAAGAAACTAAATAATGGCACAAATGCATTAATAAAGATGATCAAGACAAACACCATGTACACTAGTGATAATAAAACAAATTCTATATGTACTGCTCAAAGGAGTGGGAAGAAGAAAAGTAATTAAATCCCACCCCCATCTCACATTTATAAAACGTAACACATTATTTTTGCTTCCTTAATGATGAGGTTGCATCTGTTCAGGGTCCTAATAATGAAAATAACATAGTAAATAGATTAGGAAAATTGATGTATATTACATATAGTAACTATCTAATTCAGTGGTCCCCAAACTACGGCCCGCCGGCCGGTTACGGCCCGCCTCCACATTTGGCCCGGCCCCCTGAACAATACCAGAGACGCATTAGGATTTTTTTTCAGTCTGGTCATGCGATCAAGACTAAGACATGCAGAGAACGTGACATTCTATTCCACCCTTCTGCAGTCTGTGCCCCTATCCCTAAACTTGTGGTCAATATTTGTTTCGGATATGGAACTACTTTTCCGTCTGGCTTCTGCTTCCAGTCTGGCTTGGCCACGGTCGGCAGCTCACACACTGATATACGCGTCGCATGCACACACGCCTGCCCTGCAGCCATCACTCGTCAGTCAGTCACAGTCAGTCTTGTTACCTGTATCACTAATATAAAAAGAAAAAAGGATTATATGCTCACCTGTAACAGTATCCAGGATGATATAATATATGAATACAAGTACTCCAGCTGGAGTGTTGGGTTTACTTGGATAAGGTCATATCCAGGATACTGAAATCAGGACACAGTGTTCATATGTGCAAACACAATGACAGTATGTGTCAAAAAACCCAACAGGATCCAGAATACTGATGTGCACGTACACACAGTCACTTACCACACTGCTCAAAGTGTGGTGCAGTTCAGTCTGAGACAAAACTCAGGCCAAAGCATGTGCGCACACACACACACACACACACACACACACACACACACACACACTACAGTTCTGTTAAATGACTCTTTACACCCTGCAGCCATTTGTTGTTTTTTTTTTATGTGGAATTCATTTGCATGTCATTTTTTGTGCTGTTGTTTATGTTGTAAGTACTTGCCACCAATGTGAGTGTATGTTTGTTTTCCTGAGCATAACACCACTTAGGAAAGAGAATAGGCCTCATGATTGGTTTTTGTGATTGACAGGAGTAAGCAGTCTAAAATGCCTCACGGAGACAGTATGTAATTTATTTCCAATTTATTACAAATAGGGATGCATTGATGTGTGGTGTAATGTAATGAAAAACTGAAAGACTTTTTATAAAGTGCCTTTTTGAAATTTGTAATGAAGAATTCTTTATTCAGGGGAGATCAATAAAATGAAGAAACATAAATTAACATTGGCATCTCCATCAACCATTATGCCAAAAAGTCACTTGTCAAATGTCAAGTATCAGCCAAGAATTTTACAGTAGGAGTGTCCGTAATTAAAACCTAATCAAATTCTTAATACTGACATTAAACTATTGAAATGAATAAAAATAAGGCTGTAAAAGGTTTAAACTACTGAATCAGTATGAGGTTCTTTTTGCTGAAGTCTGACCTGTCCCTTCATACTCTGCCTCTTTGCACTCCTGTCCATTTGAACAGAACACACACCTAGTTTTCCTTGTACTTATCCACCTGTTGTTCATTGTACTTACACATCCAGGACACCTCGCTCAGCTGTCCAGGGTGGTGGTCTGGGGTCCATGCCATCAGCCCTTGATCTGTATCTGGTCCACCGCTCCTCCAGAAGGTTTTGGTAAATGGTAAATAATCTTATATATACTGCTCGAAAAAGATAAAGGAAACACTTAAACAACACATCTTAGATCTCAATTAATGAAATATTGCAGTTGAAAATCACTATTCAATATGTAGTAGAGTGTGATTAGAACAAAATAACATAAAAATGATCAATATATCAGTGTATATTGAATAATGAATAATGATTTTCAACTGTAATATTTTGTAAGATGTGTTGTTTAAGTGTTCCCTTTATTTTTTTTTAGCACTTTTCTTCACTTTGATGGTATCCACTCATGCACACACACACATACATACACTCATACAGCAGTAGGTGGCACTACCAAACTCCAATGGGAGCAGTTCAGAGCTCAGTGTCTTCCCAAGGACAGTTCAACATGTGGACAGTCTGAGGCAAGATTTGAACCCCCAACCTTTTGGTCACTGGACAACCGCCTCTACAAATTGAGCCACAGTCACCCATGCTTTCATCTCTTTTGTCAGGATAGGGAAATAAAACAGCAACAAAACACATCAGTTAAAACCAGATAGTAACCCTGGAATGTGACATACTCTTAAAACACAATTATCATGCAGCAAAAACCATTGTTTCACTTTTTTTTTTTTTTTTTTTTAAATTTTTTTAAACTTTGTAGTTATTTTGCTTTTGTTGTTGGTTTTTAACAGAAACAAAATCAACTGCACAACAATGCAAGTTTACAAAGGAGAACTTTGATGCAAATGAAGTTGGTGCAAATGAAGTTGAATAGTTAAATAAAATAAGAAAATAACTGAAAAGGAAAAAAATTTAAAATAAAAATACACATAAACATGGGGTTTTAGTTCATTTCACTGTTTATTTATGGGTGGCTGTGGCTCAGTTGGTAGAGCGGGTCGTCCAATGACCAAAAGGTCGGCGGTTCGAATCCCGCCCCCAACTGTCCATATGTCAAAGTGTCCTTGGGCAAGACACTGAACCCTAAATTACTCCCAGTGAGGCCTGGTAGCGCC
>JAPTGZ010160358.1:0-15751 GCA_029814645.1 Fowleria isostigma | reverse complement strand
CAGTTTATCTTTTACAGATCACAGTGGATCTACAAATATACAAAACATTTAATAACAGGCAGAATATTGGTAAACATTCACTTCAGATATTTCAAAATGTGCATATTTATTCAGGTTATTTGTGTTTTTTGTGAAATAATAGTTTGTTTTAGTGTGAATACAGTAAAATGACATAAAAATGTTTATATTTACAGAGAGAAAAACTGTGAGTTGTGAGTATTTCTAGGTTATTATGATTGTATTTTGCTGATCTGATCCACTTGAGATTGAATTGGTCTGTACATGGAACCTGAACTGTGTAATTTTTGGATTTCACAAATTCCTCGCACCGCACCGGACCCTTTGGCGGGCCGCATTTGGCCCCCGGGCCGCATGTTTGAGACCCCTGATGTACAGAGTTGCTGCCAGGGATTTGCCCCCCCCAGTAAGATCTACACCTAGACTGGACAAATTCAGACATCTGTTGTGATACAGCTAAATTTTTAGATTTTTTTACTGCAAATACGACGACAAAGAAGAAGAAATGTATGTATATACTGTAAAATAGATCAAATCTGTAGAAAATTTTTGAATAAATGCAGTACATAATGACTGAAGCAAAGCAAATAACTCCAAAAAACTGTTACAATACTAAAATCAAGGTGTGAAAGTATGTCTGAGCATGACAAGTAAATATATTAATAGAGCTATTATTATATTACATTGTTTAGCCAATTTTACGAAAAGGCTGTGATTTGATTGTTGAAATGGATTTAAGTTGGTGCAGTTTCTGGTATGACTTAGTAAACTGTTCCAGTAACAAGGTCCTTGGAATCTGATGGAAATGTGAAAAGGTTGTTCTGATGAGGGTAGGATGAAGAATATTGGCTGACCAGAAACCAACTTTTTTCTTACTTTTGTATTACAACATATTTTCCCATGCTGTTTTTGACCTATCCTAGTCTTTTTTTTTTTCTTTTTTTTTTTTTTTACCATATGTTCCATTGCACGTTCCCTTGCATTTTGTATTATATTGGTAGCATCTTCTACAAATAGATGAGACTTGATTATTGATTGAAAAGTTTCAGGAGCATTAGTGATTCATAAATGAGACAGTAATTTCTGAGATCTGTATTAACCGCTTTTAAAAAGGGTGTGAAAATGTGTGAAACCAGTCAGGAAGTGTTAGCTCATTGGCAAGAGAACATGTCTGCTGTGCTAAGAGGGTGATGATGAAGATCACGTGGATCCATGATATGTTGTGTGGTTGAGAACTGTAACATTTTCTGGAATTATGGTTTCTGTTACATACAGTGTGTTTGGGTTTTTTAAAATCAGTTGTCTAGATAATCTGTGGCTTTGACAGGAAAATTTGACGGTTCATCATTAACCAATGTGATGAATGTTAGCTTCACTCTCTGTGAACAACATCATTACATATACTTACTGTGATGTAGTTCTCCTAAAAAAATCTCAAAATACAAGACCACTTCATGCAAACAGCTCTGTCTGCAGGGGGTTTTATCATGGCAATGTATAACACCTACATGTTTTGTAAAAATTTGTAATCTGCATTCACTTCAATAGAAACCAGTGATGTGACCCCTGAAACATGAGTTCAGATGTATGATTGACAGGTGTTACTGCGGTATGATGTGTGATTTTTTCACTTTAAGCACCAGAGTCACACTTTATGTCACACCTTTCCTCCTGCTGTTGCTTTAACAACACCGGACAGTGCACGCACACATGTGGTTACATGCTCCTCACCAAGCACAAGAGTGACAGACACAGGAGAAGCTGATGGCACTTTGCTGTAAACACGTCAAAAACCAGAACAGTTGTGAAATTAGGGCTACACTTCTGATCAAAGAAATAGAAACTAACAGATGCAAGACAATACTGGACTTACATAAGCACTCATATGTTGAAATACCCATGGACCTGCAGTGGATGAGAACCCAAATTAAAAGAGAAAATAGCTAAAGAAAAAGTTGTGGCTTAAAGGCATTATGAAGGATTGAAAAGTTGGTGATAAGATAAGATAAGATAAGATAAGATAAGATAAAATAAGATAAGATGACATAACATAAGATGACATGAGATAACATAAGATAATATTAGATAATATTAGATAACATAAGATTTTATTAATCCTACCATGGGAAAATTTCACTGTTAAAACAATCAATTAATCAAAGTTTATTTATATCCCACTTTACAACAACATAAAAGAAGCCAAAAGTGAAAAACATAATTAAAATACAAGATAAAAATAGATCAATCAAATACAAGAAAAATGTATAAAACAATAAAAGACCACTTGGTTAAACCTAAAGTACCTCAGTGCTAATAGCTAAAAGCCAGTCTAAACAGGTGAGTCTTTAACCTGGACTGAAATAAGAACAGGTCACATGCGGTGAGTTTGATAATCTTGATGTGTCAACAGCGAAGTGGTGATCATCCCACTGTTTGTATCAGAACCTGGGGACGTCCAAGACCATCTGAGTAAATGAACGGAGGGCTCTGCTGGACTGTTAACATTTCAGAGTTTACAGCAGCATCATATAACATAGAAGTGCAAAGAAGAATATAGGCTGAAAAGAAAGAATGACAAATGGTAGTTATATAAATAGAAAATTAGAATTAGACATTTGAAATCTAAATAATCATGGTGTGATACAGGCTTTTCACAATTCAAGGGCATTTAGATTTGCTTTCCCACGGATTTATTTAAAGTGTACATTTGGCGAACGTACATTAAATGAGATAAATCCATACACTATCTATTTACAATTAATCAATAAGATGAAAGCAGTGTATTTCTGTGTTCGTACCTTCTGTTATCACCTTTAAACAATGAATGAGTTCTTGTGACAGCTACTGGATTTCAGCTCACATAATGGAAATGCTAAGTGCTATTATTTTTGCATAATAAAAGCCAGGTGTGGTGAAGATGGTGATGCCAGCAGTGACAGCAACTAGACCAGAAAATTCATCTGCTAATGTAAAAGTGTGTTGTTCATACATTTACACACACAAAAAAAAATGAGTTCAGAAAATGGTGGAGACGCAGACAATTGGCAAACTAAGAGGCAGTGAAGGGGAAAAACAACAACACAGGATAGCTAGAGGCAGAGATGCAGCTGTATCCATTTTTGATGAATGGAAGGATTGCTGCACACACACACAGTATTATTACTAATGGAACAATGCAATTATAATGAAGGCATGTTGTGTGAGGTGATGGGCATAGTGTGAGGCTGAGGAGATGGAGACATCACACCCATGTAAACACCAGCCAACCTTTTAACAGCTGAGGAGGAAGATGAACAGGTCAAAACCTATAACGGTAAACGCTAAGCCCAGATGACGTTGAAAGGTATCACATGTTAACCCTTCTATCAGTAAATATCCCTTGGCTTTCTCCCAAAAGTAGCTTCAATGAGGAATTATTCATTCATTTATTTAATTAATTTCAACAGAAAATAAATCATATCTTTTGGAAGTGGAATGTTTTTTTTCTCTGACACTATTTCATCAATGCTATATTATTTCCTTTCCCAAACTTAGAGTTGAGACCCAAAATGGCTTGGAGAGCTGTTTTTACTGGGTTGCCAAATGTCATAAGCAATGACCGAAACTATGTGAAAAGCATGAAGTCATACAGATGTAATGGAACAACTTCAAAAACAAGATGAAAACAATATTTTAAAAAGAAAAGGAAAAAGATGTAGAAGACACATGCAATGAAAAGATAAAGTAATACAGAAATGTTATTAATAAGACACAAAAAAATTATGCTTCAAAACAAAAACAATGAAAGTGATAGCAACGACAAAACAAGTAAGAATAAAAACAGTGTAAAAGATAAAACCTCTGGGTGACACAACTGATCATAGACAGAGAATTTGTACCGGGTCATAAATGGTACAGGTTCATTTGACAATTATGTTGATTTCAGCATTTGAAACAGACCATTTTTAGACATTAATTGAATTTCGTGTTGTTCTGAGGCTAAATTCTTGGTCTCTTTAGAGCTCTGCAACAGCTGCTTTGACTTTTTTATGTAAAATCATGGAAAAGTCTTGAAAAAATTGTTTTCCCCATGTTTACATTGCCTCAAAATTCAATTAAAATTAATTTATATATGTATTCTTCATATATATTAGACATTATATTACAATCATATTGGTATTTTGTCCTTTGTTTTCTGATTTGGCTTTAATTTGTACATCACCTAAAATATATTTTGAAAACTTTTTATCAAGAATATGCTTTTATTTACTTATGAAAACAGTAATGCGTAAATTAAACTTATTCTGTTATTTTACTCTTTGAAATCCACTCAGGTGAAGGCTCTAAAGCACAGAAAATAGTCAACAAAGGCAGAAATGAATGAACAGTCATCCATATGACCAGTTAAAGCTTGAGAATTACTCATATATTCTAATACATGCAGACACACATCTGCACATCTACATACACACACTTGCCTGGTCACAAACATTTAGGCATCCATAATTAAAGGTCAACAGTGTGGTGCAAACAGATATTGAGAGGAAGTCTGTGTTTATGCTAATGCCTTGTCAGACAGAGGGGGCAGCAGCTCTCTGACACCATCTATTAATAATGAGACACGATCGCAGATATGCACTCTGTAGGAACCAACAATGCTGCTCCTGGCAAACAAAGGCATCTGACATCAGGCTGAGTGAGTGCTATGAAATCAGGTTGTGTGTGCATGCAGCTTTTGGGGAGGGGTGAAGTGTGTGAATGGATTTGTTTGTTTATTGATGTTTATGTTTTGTGTTTGTTTCACACCAGTGGTCTTGTCAAGCCTGTTTGCAAACAAGCTTGTACATTAGTAGGCATCAAGCCTCCAAAAATGTGCAGGCAACCGAAAGACAAGGACAGGAAGGCCTGCATGAAGCTGAGGCACAGGGGAGGCCCACAGGAAAAGTGAAAGTACACTGCTCATGATATTAACACAAGGTAACACTTTATATTAAGCTACACATATTACCATGATAAAACTGTTCATTAACATATGTGTTAGTTACATAATTCTGCTCAATTAGTCATCATAAATCACTTATTAATGCTTTTTCTGCCTGGACATGTTCTGGAATTTCTAGGCTATTGACTCATAGTTTTCCCTCAGTCACTTCTTAATTGCTGCTTATCAATAATCAGTGATGAGTTTGTACATAATTTATGATCTTATATGTCATTAGAGACTGTCAGTTTTAGCTTTTACCACAAACCAGGCCAGTTTATAGTACATGCATGTGATACAAAACCAAAACCATACTTATTATAGACTTCCTGTTACCTACTTCTGAATCATGATGCACAAGACTTGATTGTGACTTACAGAAAAAAGCACACACTTGGCCAAAAAAAAAAAAAAAAAACTTGAAAAAAAGTGTCCTGATGAACTCAGATTATGTTTCACATTTTATATAAGCTGTGCATGTATAATTCGAAAATGCATCCAGTTAATGTTTAAAAATTGCGTATCTTAATATAAATAAGATAAACAAGAACCATGACCTCAGTCAGACGTGTGCTCTATTTTTTGCATTATTATCCTATTGTTCTAGTTGTGGCCAAAATGTGTCTTGTGAGGTCACATTTGACAATCAAAACCTTTAGGTTCATCCTGATGCTCATGTAAGTGTTAATGCCTAACATGAAGATTTTTGTTCAGCCATTACTATTACGGTTATGGTACAGTTGGGCAGTTGTGGTGCAGTTGGTAGAGTGGGTCGTCCAATGACTGAAGGGTCGGCAGTTCGAATCTCGCCTCCAACTGCCCACATGTCGAAGTGTCCTTGGGCAAGACACTGAACCTTAACTGAACCCCAGTGAGGCCTGGTGGCACCTCGCATGGCAGCAGCCACCCACTAGTGTATGAGTACGTGCATGAATGGGTGAATGTGAGGCTTGTATTGTAAAGTGCTTTGGATAAAAACACTATGTAAGTACTGACCATTTACCATTATATGAGAAACTGGTTCCATATGCAGCAACATTCTCTTAAATGTCCCATATTTTCTGTTATTTTTCCATCAAGAGGAAAAATATATGTTGAATGTAGAATATCATGTGAGAGTAAATGTGATGGGCATGGCTGATTTGCATATGTGACACCCACAAAACACCATAAAAGTGCAGGTTTTGTGCCATGTGCAAACAGAAATTTCAGAGATATCACCAAAAAAAAAAAAGGGCAGCAAAATCAAAATACTTTTACATTACATAAAACAAACAAAACGTGATCTTTCAGAGTGTCAATGCCAGTGTTACAGAAACAGAAAAAAACCCAGCAGTGGAAATGCATATGTGATGCTCTGAATGCCATGTCAGCAGAAGGACGACCAGATGAAAGATGGAAGGACATAGATTTTTCCTTTCCAAGAAAAGCTGAAAGGACTTATTGGATCCCATGTTTGTTATTTATTTATGGGCTATCATGGCAAAAAACAGATCTGAAAGATAACATGTTGAAGAGAAAAATATTTATTTCTGCTTTAATCCAAAGATGTAGTTTTGTTTAATTATTTGTTTTTGTTTTTATGATTTCTGATACAAAAGTGTCCTGTCTGACGTCATAGAAATCAATCACAGAAATTCCTGTATAAACATGAAATAATCTTATTTAGATTGTATTGTGTGTTTCTGTTGTCCAAAAATTCTCAATGTGTCTTTTCATGCACTGAGTTAATACTTATGTATGTTGGCTGTGATGTTTTTTTTTCTTATCTTGGTAAGAGTTTAATCGACTTCATGTAAAATTTTATCTTACCTGTTACATCGGCGAATCCCACAAATCTATGAGTTCTAACAAAATAAGATCAAATGTGTTCATATGTGTTTTTAATGTAATGGATCTACTGATGGATAGACCTTTTATCTGAATGCAGAGCAGTGATACTATTTGAATGTAACTGTTTAACAGGTTACAAGATACTTCTGCCAGACAAATTCTATGTAAATATTCAATACTTTTTTTAATGAAATGCATTAATTGCCTCAGGCTTGAAAAGTTCTCCTACAGAAACATATCCTGACACAATAGAACTTCCTCTGATTAAAAAATTCTTTTTCATCTATATATTTTTAAAGTGCTGGTACGTGGACTAATCATCTCAGTACTGTCAAAGCCCTGTAGCCTGGAGGATTGTGAGGGGACACAGCAGCCCTGTACAGTGAGCAAACAAGCAGAGTGAAGTCCTGCTGGTAGTGATATCATTATGTGTGCCCGGTCTGGACAAGGGGACCAGAGCGAGGTCAGGGGGGTATGGGGTGTAATCTCTTGTTTGAAAAGGTTTCTGTGTGTCAGTATGTGTGTCTATGTCTGTCTTTGTTTTGTGTGTCTTTGTCTTCATGTGAGTGTGTTTGTGTATCTATATTTCCGTGTGTGTGTGTGGAGGATTAGCGTGCCTCTCCAGTCCTCTGGCTGTAATCAGACGGGACACTGGCTCCATGACGGCCCACTACCCCCTACCCCCCTACTGGGGGAGCGCCTCTATCCCTTTCACCCTGTCATGTGTGTTTGGCTGCCAGTCTTGGGACCTTCGCAGTATGTAAGGAGTTAAAACAATTATTTTCACTCACATCACACACAGTCTTTATTAAAAATGTTACTTTTGCTGGAGACTGGAAATCAAAGAATGACACAAAAATCAACAAAACAACCATCTGTAGTTAGACCCAAACCTTGACCTACACAGCATAAAACCTACATAAGGAAGAAAGGACACATTGCAGTTAAATGTACAATTGAATCGCACAAATACGCTGCAAAAAACAACTGCTGATTTTTGTGGTGACTAAAAGTGAGAGTCCAGGATGAGAGGGATAGATAAAGCAGTTCCATCAGGCAGTGACAGTTTCAGGGGTCGTCAGATAAACAACCATCCCTGATCAAGTTAGTCTGAGCCCTCTGACCCCCGACTGGCTCGTCTGCTGTTAGTTTGACCTTTAACCTCTCCCTTTGTCTTTCAGACGCAACATGCAGGACAACCCAAGCGCTCCCGCCCGCACATACACACACATACACATACACACATACACACACACACACATACACATACACGTACACACATACACACACACACACACACACACACACACACACACACACACACACACACACACACATACACACACTATTCTACTTGGCCTCTTATCCTTGACAGCCCCTATGCTCATATTAAGATCTACTTCAGTGATTTCAGAGCTGTTTCAGCCATAAACTCTCATTTAGGAGGAAATTAGCTTCGGCCTGAGTCTTGTTACTATACTGTCCTTAACAGCATTAGACCATTCTTGTGGCTTTTAAATAACAGCCAGGATGGATAGTACCATTTCAATAAACCTCTGCAATCCTACTTTCTTACATTGTAAGTAATGGCCAAGCATTCATTGTTTTACTTTTTTAATGTCATTGTGCTTTCTTCTCAGTGCTGTATAGTGCTTATTGATTTAAATACTTACTGCCTGCAAGAATATTAACATATACTTAAAGCATTATTGTGTTCCTTGAATCCATCAGCTGCTTTTACAGTGCTGCAGTCTCAATAATCCTGGTTATAGCTTGTTCTATGTAAGAATTTTTTATTTTTTTTTTAAAGAAAAAACAAGCACTGCCCTTTAAAAAAAAAGCTGGAGGTTAAGGGAAAGTCTAACTGCACAGGTCAAAGTTTGTTTTCAGTTTCATGTACCTAAGTGGCCGGATGCTTCCTTGACTTTCCAGCTCTGCATTTGTACCTAGTCCTTTACACAGGAGGGACTAAGCACCATCAGAGAGACAGAGCACCAGCAGGCCCATAGAGGGGGACCTTAATCAACTTTACCAATTACACTCCATCTCGGACCACTTATTCTACACAAAATGGCATCACTAATGCTGGATGTCACACAAATGCCTCTCAGTGTCCTGCAAGAGACTCCAAATACACATTTATACATTCAAACCAATAGTACATGCAGTAATTAAATAAGCTTTATAGGTCTTTGATGTCTTTTAAAAAAGCTTATTTTGCAAGAGGAAGCATGTATAGTGTATAGTTGAGGAGCCACATACAACAGAGCAGGAACCCTTCTCCAAACTTGGTCCCACTCCAGTTTATTCAGTATGGAAAAAAAATTACATCTGCAGGCAAAATGAGAGACATTTGAAAATGTCGGTCTCTCTCTCTTTTATAAACAAGCAGCTTTGCAACAGATTCAAAAAAAGAGTGCATTTGATTTTCTTTTCTCTGTGTACATTAGAAACTACACTGACGGGTGAATCTGGAAACAAAGAAAAGGGAGAAAATGTGAGCGGTTAGAGTCTGTGTGTCTGTGTGTTTGGGTGTTGTCGGGCCGATAATGATAAGCACCACTTAGGCTCTTTGATCACAAAGATTCATCAATCTGCCATCTAACCAGTGCATCTGAGAAAGTCCTCTGCTGATGGATGAAGATCCTTTACACACACACACACAAACACCAGCTCACTGTGTTTAATATTACTTTACCGCTTTAGCCAGAGCTTTACTCTCCCCGCCACACAGAGGTCAGCGCAGAGCTCTGTTACTGTACATGCAAGCATGAAGAAATGTCATCCATCTTCAGAGCTGGAGGCCCCTAGGACCTCTTTCTCTCCTTCTCTATTTCCCTCCTCTTGTCTCCCCCTCTCCCCCTCCCTTTTCTGGCTGGGGATTGTCTGGAGACAAAGGGTTAAGGAGGAACAGACCCTCTGAAGAGCTGCCTGCTTAACCTCTGCCCTCATGGTGTAGGAGAAAGAGAGGGAGAAAGGAAGAAAGAGAGTGAAGAAGGAAAAGAGAGAGGTGTGGTAAACCTGCAGATTCTTTATTGAAGAAAATAGTTAGATAGAAGTTTAAAGCTTTTATAGTCTTTGTTAATACAGTTCAGAGAGTTCCTTCCATTTGTTTCTTTTTAGATTTCAGCATTTTATGTTTGTAAAACACTAAAAACAAATGGATCTAAGCAGGTGAAAGGTGTAAGAGGTTAACTTTGACATAGAAACATGAGAGGAAGGTGGGAGGGTGAATGTGTGAGAGCATGGGAGTTGAAGAGTAAAGTAGGTGGATGAAAGGGGGGGGCACCAGCAAACCACCGCTGCCGCCGCCCCACGGACCCCTCCTCTCTCTCCTGGCAGCAGGTTGTCAGTGAGGGGGTCCAGCTGGTGGAGACTGAAGATGCCAAACAACCTGTCAGAGATAAGAAGAGGCGGACAAGGTATGTGCAGGACCCCAACACCCACAGCACTCGGAGGGGTTCACTACTGAGTGGAAGAACTAAGCAACAGTCAGTTCTCTGTACCTGATAAGACGGCACAGTGCACACTGTCAAGACTTTAAACAATACTCTATGCAAAAAGTGAACTCTAATTCCAGTGAAATATTAGATAGTTTGTTTGTTTGTTTTTTGCTTGACATGCAGTTTTATGTTAGAGAATGTCCGTCTAAATAAGATGACACTTTCATTTTAGTACTTGTTTTGAGTAAGCTGATGCTTGAATAATTAGCAGAAATACATGGTTATCTGAGTGGTTTGATGCTAACACAAACAAGTGTTGGTGTCATGAGTGCTTTGTTGGATTTCAATGTTATTCATATATTAACTCTTTACATTGAAAACAGACAAGGAACAAATTGTATCGACACAGCAATCATACATTTCTATCCATAGACAAAGTATAGAATTGAACAAAGCATTTTTCATTTAATCTTATTCATTTCCAAAAGAGTCATTTGTTGTATATAGAGAAATGTATTGTTAGTCCAGGTGCACTCTTGCATGTCTATTGTCCTCTTCTGTTTGCAGGTAATTTTACTAATTTAAGTAATTTTCCCCATTTGTCCAGATCAGCACTACATCCCCCAGTGTCTGTGCTGAATGTGATTGATGCACACTTTTGGAAAGCGCATGTAGGAGAAGAAGCAGGCTACTGCAGTTATCAGCTCCTTCATATTGATACATGTATTTAAACTGCACTGCACTTAAAAGAGTTTCCACACGTACTTTAAATAACCCCCTGGGAATGTTAATTGTTTGTCTCTGCTGTGTTTTTGTCCATTCACAAAGAAGACCACTACAACCAATTGACTTAGGCAAAATTCTCTGAAATTTATTCCATTTCTGTGTAGAAATCTGTCCATAAAACAGAAATTTTTGTTTGTTTATCACAACTATTTATCACCACTTGGAAATAGAGGGTGAAACCAGAAACAAACCTTCAAAGAGAAACAAATATCTCTGAATAATACTGTTTTGTTTCACAAGTTAGCAACAAACTAATCTTTACAAATCTAGAGTAATAAATATTATTAGCAGGAAC
Organism: Fowleria isostigma; assembly: GCA_029814645.1. Classification (NCBI taxonomy): domain Eukaryota; kingdom Metazoa; phylum Chordata; class Actinopteri; order Kurtiformes; family Apogonidae; genus Fowleria; species Fowleria isostigma. Next base: position 4,416 of record JAPTGZ010160358.1, on the reverse strand, counting down.
AATGCTATAAAACACAAACATTTTCCCAGAAGTTAGCTCTGTACATCTGACCATCTCACACACAAACCCACAGAAACATACACATACCCACACAAATAAATCAAATACATATTGGAAATATGAGGATAGCTCTCTACATACTGTAATGACTGACTGTAAGAGCACCTTTATGTTACTGCATAGAAAATAACAGTTTCATAATACAAAAAATAAACTAAAACCTCAGCTACAAGAAGGAAAATAACGCTACTAAGATCTGCAGGGAAATAGATTTAACCCAATTAATAATGTCTGGATATGATATGGACAAAAAGTCTGATGAGAATATTTTAATGAATTGTAGCATCACCATTATCAGGTTCTCAGGACTATGTTTGCTGAGCAATCCTTCCGTGTCAGGGATCATAACTCAACTACTGAATAATTCATAAAAAGCAGGAACGGGCAACACGCACAGACATAATACGTGCTGAACGTCTAGCTCTGACTGGCCGTTAGAGGATAAAAGAGAGGAGCTGGCTGATTGGTTCCCTCTGAATGAACGAAGGGTGCGATTGGTCAGCCGGGGGTGACTGAGAGGACAGCGGTGACAGCTGTGTGATGCTGAGTTGTGCATTTACCCAGAATGCAGTGGAAACAGTGTTTACAGGTCCTTCAGCCTGTAGCGTGGTCTAAAGTGTTTATCTCCATGTGCAGTGCCTGCAGCTACTACTGCCTGTCTCATTGGAAATTAACTCATAGCGTTCTTGAGCTGAGCTGACATGGGCTATACATACAAACACACACACATGCACACACAAACAAATGCCTTTTTTTCCATCACTGAGACTGAGCATGGAGCTGTGCTTTGCTCCACTAAAGAGAGGAAATGTCTCCCTCAAGCTCTTCTGTGAGAGCTGAGATCATTTTAATGTGACAGTGGGTCACAATTTACATCGCTCACAATGCAGAGACTAGGAGTCATTGAGAGGAAAACAGCCAAGTACTGTTCACGGTCTGGTCTTAACAGGGCTCACAGTGCAAACATTTGGATGACACCAGTCTTTGGGGTACGAAGAGACATTAAAGTACAACTTTGATGTTTATTGTGCTGCTCCCTCTTTTTTTTCTTTTTTTAATGCAGAAGCTTCATGAAGTTTGGATTAACCTTAAACGATCCACTGGTTCATCCAGCACGTCTGAGAAACACGAGTAACAGAGGAGATCTGTTCACACAGCACAAGATTACACTTTTCACAATTATATTACAAAGGTAATGTCATAATTATCCTGTATATGGTGCAGCATCTGTCAGAAAACTCTGTCCATTCATCAGTTTTTGTACGTCCTCTGGTGTAGTTAGGAGGCTGCGCTCCACTCAGGAACCCCACACCGGATGTGTGTGTGAGTTTCCAGTGTGTGGTAGAGAGGGGGGGACAGGTTAGGGGTGTAGCGGGGGTACTCTCTGAGAGGGGGACTGAGCTGCCTGCTGTGAATGTTTTGGGAGCTCTGAGCTGCAGGTCCGGAGCTCTGGCTCTGGTATGGGTCGTGAGTGATGTGCTCCCCCAGGTGTGGAGAGCTCTGGTGGGCTATGGCGCTGAGTCGAGAGCCCTGAGGGCTGGAGCTGTAGGGGGGATGAGGAGTGTAAGGTGGGTAAGGGTCCATGGGGGTCATGGCAGAGGGGAGTGTACAGGTGTATGACCAGGATGCACAGTTGAGTTCATCCAATCTGGACTCCGAGCCAGCGAACATGCAGGCCTGACGCTGTCCCATATCTGAGCTGTAGGGGGAGTCAGTGAGACCCAGGGCGGCATTGTTTGGTAACCCTGGTGGAGGAGGAGGAGGGTAGGAGGAAGGGTGACAGTAAGGCTCGCTCTCGCTTGGCGAGCTCCCAGTGAAGGCTTTTTTATACGGGTGCTGGCGGTTTCCTGGAGAACAGTTCTCCTCCACTGCAGAAGAAACAGAGAGAAAATATAGTGTTGATTTTCCATTCAGTGTTCATTAAAAAGAGGAGCTGGGACAGTTCCAGCTCTGGATTTCCAACTTCTTTCTTTACACAGTTCAAATGGCTGAGGTGGGAACAAAATGTACATGTGAAAAACTTTTTAGAATTCAAATAACATTAACTACAACACAGACATGAGGACAATAGGAGCAGTTTAACTATTAATTCTCAAAAGAATAGAGAATAAGAACATTTTATCAGATTAGCCATCCAGCTGTGTCTGAGTTTCAAGAAATATTTCACAACATAGATAAATAAAATGTTTTCTGAGGATTGAGTTCAATTGGGTAAAAATAATTAATTTTGTGCTTTGCCATTAATTAAAAATGTTTACATTTAATCTATGAATGTAAAACATTTGTGCCCCTTTGTAACAAAATATGAGGGTTGTGGAGTGTCTAGTTTTCAAATATATAGAATTACTCTGCACTGCCTTCATGAAGCATCCCAGAAAACATTGTTTCTATGACTTAGCTCAAAAGTAATTCCAAAATAATTTATTGACTGAAGACAAAGCATGAAAAAGCTACCTTTAAAAAAAAAAATACTAGCATTTATATGAAATTAATACCAGCCACAGAACAATTTTAAAAAATAATTTATTTTCATTATTTTGCAAAAACATACCAAAATTCTCATTTGTCTGATTTTAAGTTCGCCTTTGATCAGCATTAGCATTTTTAATCATGTCTTAATACACAAAAAGCCCTGGTTCTGTCTTATCTTAAACTACCTACAAAAAAAATCTGCCCTTTGCCATGCTGCCACTGTACATTTTTTCTGAAGGACTTCCTGGTTAGATAAAGGTAAATGAATAAAATGAATGTGAATAAATGAACAATGGATAGATAAATTAAATAAAAATAGTTAAACAGTTAAAGCCCAGAGAAAGGCTTGCAGTTTCAGAGTTATCCACGCAAAAGGAAAAAGTGAGACAGAAACTTCACTGTTCAAGTCACTGCATGATGAAGGTTGAATCAGGGATGTGCAGCTACAAAAGTTAACTTTAAATGGAAAAAAAATAATAACATTTTCCCTCTTGTGCAGTGGAATGTTTGATTTCTTTTTATTCTAGGTCTAAGACAGATATATCTCTTTAAAAAGTTGCCAGTGCAGTGAAGCAGAGTGTACAGTTACCTTTCCTCTTGGTGCAGTGGTACAGCTGTGGGTGCTGACTGTGCTGCAGGTGAGGGTGAGACAGGGTGTAGTGGGTGGGTGGAGCACTCAGCATCTCCTGTGGACTACTGCTATTCAGGCCATTCTCACAGCTGTACGGGGATCTGACGCCCTCCGGTGAACCCCGCAGCCCTCGGCCCTCCACACTGAAGGGACTCCCGGCTGAGCATGATCTTTGACGGACAGTGCTGCGAGGGACCACAGGGTAGTCTTTACTGATTAAGACCATGACAGGAAACAGAGACGGAGAGGGGGCGTTAACAACTACAGCAACAGCAACCATTTGAAACTGATTTGGTTATGGTCTCGAGCATGGAGTCCGAACTTCAACACCTTTCTGGCACCAACCGAATTACTGCTTCGAAATATCATGAAATGTCTTTACCTTCAATACTTTATAATATCTCATCAATACCTTAAAAGTATATCTCATGAATTTTAATGTGTGCTGTATATACAGAATGCTACTAAAAATGAGAAATTCCTGACAGAGATATCAAGTCATGGTAAACAAGCCTAATTATTTGGTTAAAAAACTGCTGTCAGTATATTAAAAATACAAATGAGCTGGAAAACAAAACTAAAAATATGTGCTGTAATGTGTATTTCAATTTTAATTACGTTAAATTTAATATTTGTAGAAAAAAAAGTGCATATACTGATGATAAAACTGGATTGAAATATTTTTTCTCTTCCACTGAAATGATTGTGATAATGTGATTTATTCTTGGCAGATAAGGTGTAACTGGGACTCGGTATGTAATCATTGCAACTGGCCAAAGGGATTATTGACATGTACAAATAAGAAAAAAAAGAGAAGTGTCAGAAAACAAAATTTTTCCATCTTTATGGAGACACTGTATGTATAATTTTTGGAACTAGAATTAAAACTAAGATTTCACATACAAATTGAAAATCATCACAGAGCAAGTTAATTGTAAATCTGTTTTTTGAGGGTTTTTTTGTGATTCATATATTTTATTCTCAGAAAAATGTATGCGGATATTGTGGCTAATTTGTCAGTTTTTAATTTTTTGAATCCCTGTCTTAAGAGCTAAAAAACAAAAATCTACGATGTAATGTGAAATTAGTGTAATTTTTTTGTGTATTATTTAATATCAACTACAAACTAAAAACAAGCCACTGAACAATTTTAATTTAATTAGAATCAGTATTTAACATTGTCAAATTATACCAAATCTCTCGGTACATTACACACACACACACAAACACAAACACACACACACACAAAAAAA
>JAPTGZ010159922.1:2153-28038 GCA_029814645.1 Fowleria isostigma | reverse complement strand
ATATGCATATAGGCATACTGACAATAATAAACATTAAATTGTTCCAATATATACATCATGAGACACGATGACACTTTTTCTACACCGTACAGTCTCTCTTACTCTTCCATTTTCTCACATACATATAAGGTAAACAAAAGACTCTTATCATCCATCTGTTTAATTGGTCATGATGTTGGGAAGGCAGGCAGTGATGAAAGATAAAAAAAAAAAAAAAATCACTGATAATTGCCCTAAAATGCATTCAAGCCATAGACACAAGCCTGTTTCAAAAATATCAAGTAGAAAATACAGCTATCTTTTTAAATATGGAGAGCAAAAGAAAAAAATAAATACCCAAAAATCTTTACTTACATATAGTAACAAAGTGTTTGTACTTTGTTACTTCTCACCTTTGTACACATACACACACACAGACACATACAGACACACACACACTGTGTTTTGTCACATACCATAGAGTTTGGTTTCCAAACAAAATGAGCCTCGTAAACGTGTGTTTAATAGAGAGCCGATTTAAACATTTCACTCCCCCGGTCTCTGCAGGGAGAGAAATTTGCCTCATGCTCTCCTTTTCATCCCTGCATCCTGCCCTTTGCACAGCCCTGTGAGCTGAGCCAGTAGAGGAAACCTGCAATAATGATGCTGGTTAATGTCCTCCTTTAATGGTCTAATAAAAAGGCAAAGCAACAGATGCACAACAGCCATATCTGTCTTGAGTGGGCTGTGGAAAAGGAAGGGAGCAATTGACATGCACAATTTGTAAATCGTGTCTATGGGGAGCTTTCCCAACTAAACACTTGTATGTATAAGGCAGATCAAAAGGGGGCAAGCGAGGGGAATTTCTTGTTATATATCTGTATGAAAGACGACACCGATCACTGCCAGTAACAAAGAGAAAGTAAGAGACGTCACTTTATAGCTCAATGACTGTAACCCCCTTCTGTGTGTGTCACTATTTCTACCCCCCACCCCCCTCACCCTTGAACTATTAACACACTCACTTGCTCTCTGACGTACATACAAGCATAAGGGGGCAAGCAGAGGGGAGTAGGGGGGGGATGGTGGGTAATGACTTAGGGTAAGGTTACCATGACAATTCCCGAGATAGGATGCCCAAGCAAAGACAGCACTGGAGAGGATGAATGAGGGACAGAATGACAGAGGAAGAAAGCACAAGAAGAGAGCAGTACAGTAAGAGGAGGTCATGGGGAAACTTGAAAGTGTCCTGTTATAGGAGAGCAAATATTAACAGTAAAAGGGTCAGCGCTTTGGTTTTCCCTTTGAACGTAATCTCAGGGTTTGTTTACTCAGGCCCTGCTGGAATTCCCTAGAGGAAATGAGGGTGCTACATAAAAATGATGAATTTATTACTACTCCTTCTCCCATAATCCATTTTACCATCGGAGCAGTGTTGCGTCATGGCCAACATTTTCAGTGTTTACACATGACACTCTGAGGTAAGCAGAGCATGAGACTTAACCCATTAAATCCACAAGTCTCTTGGACATGGAAATTAATTTGAGGTAGTAAACATTTATAAGGAAGCCATATCAGGATGTTCTGATTCTGTATTTGTTCAGACAACAGCCTAATCACTTTTAAATAAACACTGAACAACATAAAAATCCCCAACATTAAAAACCCCACCATAGCTTCCTTGTTATGTTGGTTCTGGTACTTCCTCTAAATTAAACCAAAGGTGGTGGTCGTAAATAGAAACCTGAACTGAGGAAGACTGTTATTAAAATGGGACAAAAGGTGAGCAAGAAGTGTGAGACACTCAAAAAGATTTGAAGCCTGCGTAATAATGTGTGAATACATGCCGTGTCGCACAGGAAACCTAGTGTAAAGCATGACTGAAATGAGTGAAACTTGTGTGAGTAAAGTTTGTCTGGCAGTGAGGCCTGGCAGGCCCTGTCACAGGTTCCCCTTCCTCTCTGATGTCTTTGAGGTCGTAGTCTGAGTGTCTCACTCTGTTTCTCCTCCTATGGTGGTTTACACAGATTGGTGATGTAATGGGTAGCATATGAAGGCCACACACAAACACACACACACACAGGCGCACACACAAACACTGATGCTCATGCACGTTATACAGACACCGCACTTATACCACCGCATACCCATAATTACACACATATACTGTATGCACACCCATTTACACAAACCCTGGATTCCCCCTTTTCCAACAGGCATGCGCCAGTGTGTGCTCGCTCTCTCACACACACAAAAACAAAAGTCTAAACAAAGATACATGCCCTTCTTATTTTCTCACTGACATCTACGTGCTGCACACACATTCACACACTGAAACGGCACCCAGCCAGTGTCACAGTGTGTGAGTGATCAGCGCTGGCTGGCGGATGGCCTACCAGAAGACTGTGTGCTTCAGAACCACCCAGGAGACCCCCATCATGAGCCCATAGAGGGAATGAGGGAGAGTGACTAACTTCACTCTTTCTTTTCTTCTCTCCCCAGCTGTGTCTTCAAACGGCCCTTTGATGTGGGAAATTAAAAAGAGCGAGTGTGTCAATATCTCCCTCCATCCAACTACACTCATCTATTTCCTCCCCTTCTTCTCCTGCTCCCCTGCTTTCCCTTCTTTTCTTTTCTACTATTGACCTGAGAAAACAGAGCATGACCCTTTTTCACCGCAACAACTCCACCACCCACTCTCTGCCACCGGGTCCTCATCATACAGTATGAGGGGTGTTTGTTTGTCTGTGTAGGCCCACCACTGGACTGGCAACTTTGTGTGTATGTGTATGAGTATGTGAGTGTATGTGCACACAAGACCCACCACTAATTATTTTCTAACCACACCATGAGTGTATGTCTGTGAATGAGGGTCTCCTAATCTCACACCCAGACTCAAAAACGCTTTTTTCCCTTTTCCTGGTCTCTCCCTCTCCATCTTTGTGTGTGTGTGTGATTCTTCTGCGATATACAGTATGCGTACAGTATGATGCATTAACTGTCCTCCTCTGCCATGATGACTGGAAACTCATGTTTGCCCTTTGCAACAGTAGGCCACGCTTTACTGCACCTGACTGAGTGTTTCCAGGCTTCCCAGCTCTACATTTGTGTGTGTGTTTGTGAGTGAAAGAGAGAGTGGAGACTTACAGATAGTGTGACAAATCATGTTGTAGTGTGTACAGAGGCCTGTGACGTTTCGGCATAAACCACAATGTGTTTTCTCTTCTTTTGCATGTTTCAGGTTAACAACCATTTGGAAAAGCTTTGTGTCCTTTTAAACATTCGACAACTTACTTCATCTGGCTTTTGCTTAAATGTTCAATATGTAAGATGTTCTTACATACTGAACTTGGTTTAAGATGCTTACATAAATCTTGCGTTGGGGTGTGTTTTGACCTGAGAGCCAGTCATTTATTGATATTCGTTAACTCCATTTCTAGGATAATGACTGCTAAGACTGACTCCTGCCTACATCCATGGTGATAACCTATACACTGATATTTATACATAGAGGACCCAGGTCCTACATACTCAGTCTTAAATTCTTAAATGCCTCTCTTTTGCTCCTCTACAGTGCACACTATTAGCTGCTTTTAGCTTAGAAATGGCGACAGCCAACATCAACAAATGACGGCAACCCAGCACAACTCAGATACTGTGTCTTAAAACGAGAACTTCCATTAGTGCATTTACATGCAGTACACTGTATACAGAGTGTACTTACTTGCACAGCGACAAATTAGTGTTGTCCCAAATCAAGGCGACATTTATCGCACTTACCAGAACTGGAAACGATGATGCAAGTGTTATTCGATACTCTTTTGTCTTTAAATTTTTTTGATGACCATGATTTTGGACATTTTTGGCAACACACCAATCACACCTTCCGCATCCATCATTTTCTCTTTCACTACATGGCCAAGATCATTGAAGGTGAGAAATGTTCAGGATTACATGCTCAACTTTTTTGACTTTTGTGCGCACATTCAGGTATTTCAGGTACAACACAGTGCAAATGTATGTGTAAGACACACAAAGACTCTAATACTAACCCTACATAAGTACACGAGCATGTCCAAATCTTACATATTAAATCTTTCATTTATTTTAAAATGGCTGTATCCATCATTTGCATTTCTTTTATCCTTTACTGTACTGTGACTTTAGGCTTTTTAGTCATTGAATGTGATGATATATTTGACCACTCTCCTGCCTTCTATTTGTTGTTTCTGAAACTCTTATAGACTATGCAACGCTATATAAATATAATTATTATTATCATTATAATGTTTTCTGTGTGTTCTGAGTATGAAGATCCTTGTGCATGTTTTGCGTGTGTCCGCACTGTTGACCCGGACATCTTCCCCCCGCCAACACACACACACCTTCATACTCCCCCAGCGTGTGTCTGCGTTAATGTCCTGTGGTGTATATATGTATGTGTGTGTCCGCTCACTGTTTCTATGCAACACTTTCAGAGGCCCCTTCTGGTCTGGACAACACCTCTCTCCTGCTCCTATCCGTCTCTCACTCCTCACTCTTTCCTTCACCCTGGAGAGGGAGAGAAGGAGCGAAAAAAAAAAAAAGAGAGAAGGAGGTGGGTGGGGGGGCAGTGGAAATAACAGGCTGCTGTCTCAGGAGGGGCTCTGAAAAAAGAGCAAGGGGTGAGAAAAGGAGGGAGGAAATAAGGGAGAGAAAGGTGTTTGCTGCACATATTAGATATAATACAGGGAATGTACCATGTGTAACTGAAATGTGCCCTGCCATAAATTCAGCAACACATTAGTGACATTTACCTCTGAATACAGCCCCATAACACCAGTAAACACAAGAAAGAAAAAAAAAAGTGGACAGGTAAACCCACAGTGTACAGGCTCTAAAAAGATACAAGGTTACAAGAGATATGCTGATACACATTAAACAATGGGCTTTTTAAAACGTCTGCAGTGATAGAGGGAGGGAGAGAGAGAGAGAGAGAGAGAGAGAGAGAGAGAGAGAGAGAGAGAGAGGGGAAGAGATTTGGAGATGGAAAGATACAAAGAGGTAGATGGGACTGATTGGTGCAGGTAGCGGGATGCGACGGAGGAAGTGCTAGAGATAGGAACAGGACAGGACGGGAGAAAGTGATAGAGGAAAGAAAAAAAGAAAAAAAAACAACGGAACATTTTTTTTTTTAAAGTTTCGCAAAGGGAGACAGGGCAGCAGGGAGGGGAGAAGGAAAGAGAGAGAGGGAGAGAGAGAGGGGGAGAGAGAGAGAGAGAGGGAGAGGGAGCGTGTGTCTGTGTGTGTGTGTTTTTATGAATGAAGTGAGTCACTGCCGATGTGTCATAGGCCCGACGTCTTTATAAAGGAAGTTTTAAACAAGCCTAAACACTTCACTGCGCGCAAAAATTGGACTTACCACACTCGCATCCCTCTCTCTGCATTTCTGTTGCCTCTCTCTCCAATCTAAGTGTCTGTGTCTACTTTCAGTCCTCCACACAGACTACAGGGACTCATCTCAAACTTTACTTCCAACAGCAAAGTTTGACGATACTGATTTTTCCTCCTCTCCTCTCCTCTCCTCTCCTTTCCTCTCCTCTCTGAGTGCTTCAGTCATCACTCTGCTCTCTCTCATTCATTCTCCCTCGTCCTGACAACTTTCCTCCTCACTCTGACTGAACAGCGCGAAGAAGAAACCGGAGCACGTGACAATTTCCGGAGTTCAATTTATTTATTAATTTATTTATTTATCTACGTTTTTTTTTGTTTTGTTTTGTTTTTTTCTTTTTTCTTTTTTTTACCTATCTCTCGGATCCGAGTCATTATGAAATGTAAGTGATTCTATGAGTGTCTTACTTAAGTTGTTCATCATTGTTTCTTTTCCAGCTTATTTTATTCCTAATATATATATTTTACGTTGAACATTTCCGTGATATAATACGCTACCGACTCTGATTTTTTTTTTTTTTTAACTTTTATTTATTTGCTTTTATGCTGGTTAACCGATTTAGAGTGACTAAAACACATGCTGGACAACTTTATCTTAAATGATGAGAAGTGAACTGTTAAAGTTAGACAGGGACAGGGAGTTCAGATGCTCCTGCAGTGTTATTTTGGCTGTGATTCTTGTGGTTCACCTGTAATTATCAAGCATTCATCATTTCAACACCACTGTGGTTCCCTTTTAATACTTAGTCTACCTTGTATTTGAACTTGAAAGGAAAAGAATGAATAAGCTTACTGTTCGAGAGTTGACTTGGCTTGGTCTATATAATTTATACCACCAGCTCACGTACCTATCCAGTTGCAGGTGTGACAATCAGCGGCATTCATTGCGTTGCTTATGGTAAAGGAATGATGGTGATATTCAGTGTCAAAGCCGGGCATTTAATGATTTAATGATTTGCATTCAGCTTGTGAAAACATGACTTTGACACTGAAGCTCCTCAGGACTCCTCTGCCAAGTCTGGAACTATTGTTTATATTATGGTGCAATATCTTCCCCTAGAGCTGACAGCCATGGCCTGAGGTCATTATCATTATGGCGAGATGACAGCGCCTCTCCACTAATTGCTTCCGTTTTGTTTTACCCCTACAGTGCTTCTGGACTCCTCCTCATCACTCCTGTTCTCGCTGCTATTGGCTCAGCTGCCTGTTTTCACGTCTGCCTCTCCAGTACCTCATCGGAGGCCCAGTGACATGGATAGACTGTCCAATCAGACCAAAAATCTAATGAAGCTCACCCAAGAACTGCTGGTAAGCAAACATGCCGTCATGCCCATTAGCAGTCTCAGATATTGATTTGAGAGGAGGCTAATGAGTAAATCACCCCATGTGTTATGATGAAAGCTAGAGGAGTGTGAGGGTAGAAGAGGATGCAGGTCATTGCACCAGAGGCTGTTGTAATTGCTCTTGCACTAATTGGCTTGTAATGCTACCTCTCAGTTCAGGTGACTTCATACTACAACCATCACTAACTTTGCGTCATGCACTGTTGAGGAAACATTGTTGAGCAGGACAACATTTGTTTGCTCAGAACTTCAGACCGCCTTAAGCTGTTTTCATTGATGACTGACTGGCCGAAGTCCACAGAGATCAGCCTTAGGGGGAGATTTGACTGTGTGATCTCACTTTTAATCCACATTAGATTCATGTTGGGGGGGGGGGGTCTGACTCAGCAGCCTCCTGGTCTGCCTGGTCACCTGACTGGCGGTGATTCTAGCAAGAGTTGGCAAATCAAGTGAGGGGTGGAATGAAAAATTCTATTCTTATAGAGTTCAGAAGTCTGCTCTCACAACAACAACAAAAAAAACACACTCATATTGTGAGGGTTTTAATGAGAGACAGGGGATTGTTTGATATTTCTAGACAAGATCATTATAGAGAAACACATCCGTGCATCCAAGACTGAGGTGTCAGACATATACTACCAGCTGTGAAATGATAGCTAAGTATATCATGTGCTTGTTTACATAGAAACATGTTTATGTTCTGTGGCTAGTCTGTAGGAAAATGGATTGAAATGGATGTTTTTTTTACTCCTCTTAAGAAATGTGAATGTTTTGCATGTTGTACCAACTATTCTGAAACGACACTCTATTCTGCTGACAGTCAAGTGTGTAGGAAAATCAGATTTGAGAACTTTGCCAAGCTGGTGATTGTCTATCAGTGTAACAGTGTAACACAGTGTTTTAACAGGTGAAAAAAAAGCAGGATGATATCTCTGGATCTTTGGTTACACATGACTGATGTAGATTCTATTTTTGCATTATGCAAATCTTAAAAGTCTTTTGTTCATGGGATAAAATCTAAAATAACCACATACTCTCTCTAGTTTTGGCCAGTAGATAGTGTTCTCAAAGCAGTGTGTGTTCTGTGTTGACTGCTTTAATATAACTTTGCAGGTCTTCGCAGTGACAGTAGTCTAACCTGGGTTCCAGATGTGAAAAACCTGTATTATCAAGGGGTGTTGGGGACAGTATTAAACAGTGTTCAGTAACATGGAAGATTTATTTTAAATTTTTTTTCCTTATTATGTGGAATTCCACCAAAGAGAGGACAAAGTTAGGAAAGATAAATAGAATGGGAATCCATGGAAAGTCCCTGCGAAAAGCAATGAAACTGAAGCTTTAAAAGGAGAGAAATGTGTGTATATAAACACACAGGTCTATATAAGTTTTCCGATGTGTGTGTGTGTGTGTGACTGTGTTTGTGCATGTGTGTTTGTATGCATACTGTATGGGTAGAAATATATGTGTGCATGCATTTGTGTGCATGCATTTTTGTGGCTGTGTGTGCATTGAGGGTTCTGTAAATAGTCATGGTTGTGTAGGTGCGGTGTTTAGTGTTTTGCTTTTGGTCGCCACAGCAAAGTGACTTGATAAAAATCAAAAAGATTTATCACATTCCAGCATTTGCATTCAGGAAGAAAAAAAGCTTGATGCTAAGTTGTGTCGGGTGAGGTCATGATCTACGATGGAGAGAGCAAGAAAAGGAGGATAAGAGGGAGAATTAAAGGCTGAGAAAAATGGAGGGAAAACCACAAGAGATGAAGAGATCAGAGAGCCAAATAGATGACAAGCCGGTAGTGTATGTGAGTGCATGCATGCACATGTGCACGTTATACTGCATGTGCTTGTGCACCTGGTACGAGAGAGAGGGAGGAGAGGGGGGGAGAAAAGGGATAGGAGAAGACAAAGGCAAAAGAGACAAAACAATGGACCACAAACATAAGTGAGTTCTTACGAATGGCTGATGGAGAGACATAACAGACAATGCAGCACATTCATCACTTAAAAAAAAACACAAACAACTGGAACCATAACAGGACCACAAGAAAAACAGAATAACAGTTTAAGGAAGCATTAAGCATACAGAGCCTGTTTACACAAAACATTTCTCAGCACTATTCATCATGATGTTGTTATGTTCCTGTACTGATTGGAAATGACGCATGCCACATCAGTCATCTCTATTTATCCTCATCCATTACTGAATCAGACCTACATCTGCAACACTAAAGCAAAGTGCTGATGAGCACTGATGCCTTTGTTAAGTAGGATTCCATAAAGCCTCCCTCAGGTGGTTTGTCCCCCTCTGCTGGTCACAATGAGCACTACAGCTGCTTTTTGGACAAAGTTTACAACACAACTCTAGCTGGGCAGCAGCACTGCGTCATTCCATCTTTTTATAGCTGTGACCCTGGAGTTTCCCTACAGCCCTGTGTTGTCTGTCCCACTTGGAGCTTTCTTAGTCACTGCTTATGTTGTTATCCTCTCTCCCTGTAGAAAACATCCTGTGGGTTCAGGTCATTTGCTCTTATTGTTGACATTTGGGGAGGCTGAATGTGGGTGAACTCACACTGACCCAATCGACCACACTCCCCTCAGTGAGAGCTACTGTCTCTAAGCACAGCAAACAGTCATCCAATCGAAGTGCTAGACTAATACTTTCCTCATGTTGCCGTGACTTGTCTCAGGATGAGTACAATTGCGCTGATGCAAATTACTAACGGGCTGCTCTGTGTCTTGTTTTCTCTTTCAGAGGGAGCATGCGTTTGACTCAGACGTGGAGCCCCACAGGTTCAGCTCTCTGCCAGAAATGAGCAACAGATCAGCCAATGACCTCAACAATCTTGAGGTAATGCTCTGATAGTGTATCTGTGTGTACGTGCATGTATGCTTGTTGTTGGAGAGGGGCTGGTTTGTTTCTATCCACAGTTACATCTTGCCACACCCGTGCTAAGTCTCTAAAGTCTGTCTGTTTTGTTTCCAGCTGAAGCCCACACTCTCTCAACTGCATGCTGACCTGAAGCTGTATGAGCACCACTTTGAGTGGCTGAATAAGGTCTCAAAGAAGCACCACCACCCTGCGCTGCCCAAGCTGGTGGAGATGATCAGAGAAATGAAATCTCTCATTAATCTGCTGCACCGTCAGGTAACAAGCAGATATCACTTTAAGAAATGTTGTCACTTACTAAGGCATTTCCTATCACATTAAAATACCTCTACTATCATTTAAGAGTTGACTAATCTGTTTGTCTTTCTTAATTTTTACAGATGTTGAGAGTTGAAGCACCAAGGTTGACTCCAGCGACCCCGTCCCTCCCTCCTCACCTCCCCTATCAGTTTGATGTTCTTCAGTCTACCCATGAGCTTCTCCAACACTTTAAGCTCTTCTGTGATTGGGCATACAGAGCATTCATCAGCCTCAAGCCCAAAATTACTGTAGTACAATCATGATTCAGAAACTGTACGGCTGCACAAAAAGTGAAAAGGCATGAGGTGCCGCTCAACCAACGGGCAGTCAGAACCACGTTAGCGTGAACTGAGAAAGAAGCATCCCAAAAAGAGGCCAAAATGTCAGCCAGTGACATGTGTGTTGAAGAACGTCTCTTTCCACCAAAGCCAATGGGGATGTGCTACACTGCAGCCAGTTTCAACCAAGATTTAACATCCACAAAAACTGCCAGTTTAATTACAATGAACATGTCATGATTTCCTAAACTCGTTCCTGAGGGCCTTGTTCACGGCCATGTTATTTATGTATTTATTTATTTATTGACTGTTTTTATCTAATTTATTTAATTCTATTTATTTGACGTTGTAATGTGTCACTCTCTTCTTTATTTCTGTATTAACGTGAATTTAGTTGCCCGTATCTTTGTTATCCTTCTTTTTGACTTGTGTCTCACTGATCTTCAAGAAAAACACAGTAGCACTTCTTAAACCAATAGCTCTGACAAGGTTTTATAGACTTAATCTCCTTTTTGTATTTCTTCAGTCAATAATTCTTCCAGTAGATGTAGCATACATGTAAGACAGCCATGTTTTCGCTATCTTTTAACTGACAGTGCCCTTAAACATTTTGGAGGATCGCAGTAGAATCTTCTAAAAATGTTAATATTAAATGTGCCACATATTTTTAAAAAAAATAATTTGATGGCCAATATATAAATTGTATTTTTCTGTAAACATCTGAATGGTATCTGGAGAGAAATGAATACTTTCTTTTGTACTACAGAATTTCTATTTTCAAAGCCTGTTTCTCACATTGTGCATGAAGAGGCATATTAAGACATTGTGGTAAAGTTGTATGAATGTGCCCTGTTGTTGAGCACTGATGGACCTGATTAGATTCTTTGCACAAACCTGTTAGGATTAGCCTCTTGGATGAGTGAGATGGCTGATTTTCAACCTGTGCTTTGGGATAGAAAACGTTGAGTTTTTTAAAATTATTATTTAGATAAACACCCAAAGTCTTAAAATACTATGTATTGTGACACTATGTTCTGTACAGGTGTACATAAATGGAATGTAAATTGTTGTAAATTGTATACAGTGCTTTTGTGTATTATGTTGTTTTCTACAGCATATTGTAGAATACTTTGCTAATTTTATCACTATAATTGTCCATTCCTATCCTAGTATTTGTTACAGTATTGACTATTTATTTAAGTACTTTGGTGGAACTATTTATTTTGTGCTGCAGCGGAGCAAGTCTCCTATCTTTTTGTACTTTTATACAGTTTTTATTCTTATTTACTATAGTTATACCATCATGTTTAAATTATTGTTGTAACATCAAGATGCCTCTT
The DNA here is from genome assembly GCA_029814645.1 of Fowleria isostigma. NCBI lineage: Eukaryota > Metazoa > Chordata > Actinopteri > Kurtiformes > Apogonidae > Fowleria > Fowleria isostigma. Next base: position 16,481 of record JAPTGZ010159922.1, on the reverse strand, counting down.
CCACACACTGATTGGCCTCAATGTGAAATATGTGCCTTGTTGAAATAAATGAATGTGCACAATAGATTTGAGGAAGTTATGCATTCGTTTCAGACACTACATTACCCATGAGCCAGTGCGTCACAGTTAAACATAACTCCTAAAAGGAAACAAAGCGTCACGACGGGTTATTACTTTCAGGGTAAATCATGTACAATCTATCATACGTTGGGTATTGACATAATTTTAAGAAAGGGTTTAAAAACGTCAATCTTCCTGCTTGGCTTTTTGTCCAATCGTAGTCACTCATGAACTGTAGCAAACAGCCAATCAGCGTCGCTGTTCTTAGAAGGCGGCATCGGGTGGAGAACTGCTGTTAGTTTGCGCTGTGTTTATTGTTAAGGTTGTGTGGATTAGCACTGCGGTACCCAGGTCCCTTTCTTCATATTGGGCACAATATTGCTTTAAGATGAGTTAAAGATGCGCGGTGAGTACTGCTTTTATTAGTATTTCCGCACATCCATATCGAACGATTTAGCAAACCTTTTCTGCATGGATGGGGACGAGATTAGCTTTAAATGTAGGCCAGTAACTGTTTTGTTTTGACTGTAAAACTGGTAATACCTGCGTCTGCTGCCCGTCTGCTGGTACAGCTGACTGGTTAACTTAGGGTGCACTTCTGAAGTGTCCTAATGTGTAACTTATGTTTAGTCTCAGTATTTGCATTGCTATTAAACCGCACTGCGGGGACGGCCAGAAACGGAATGACAGCCAGGGGAAAGACAGCAGTGTGGGGGGACGAGCTGAGTAGACAGGAAGGAGGGAGGAATTTAAAGGGGCATTCTTGGCAAGAGCAACAAAGTTATAACACTGTATTTATGTCAATCTCATGTCAGATGTTTCCTGAGGCGCCTACAGATGGTGTGGCTGACAGAATTTTATTTATCAAAGACAAGGAAGCAACGATGAATGAAGGAGAGGTGAAAGAAAAACCATGATAAGGCATCAAATCTGATCCACACCTGCTTCTAAGGAATACCCTCATCTACCCCCAATTTCCTCAGCTCATGGCTAACTCAGTGGCCTTGGTGGTCCAAGCAGAACTCTTACCATCTCAACCCACCGCCTCCCTGTCTCCTTTCCCATCCCTCCTGGGCTCAGGGGAGGATGGTGAAGATGACAGAGACAGGGGGGAGCTGGTGGAAGGAGACAAGGGAGTCATGGAGAGTGGAGAGGAGGTGGTTCTGGACATGGTGACATCCTCTGTGTCAGACCCGGCTCAGCAACAACCTGAGCAGTCAGACCACCCATTCCAGTGTATGGACTGCGGCAAGAGCTTCAGGTGGTCGTCCAGGCTGACACATCACCAACGAAGCCACAACAATGAGAGACCCTACCGCTGCAACCTCTGTCCCAAGGCCTTTAAGGGGTCCTCTGCTCTGCTCTACCACCAACGGTATCCATAAGAAAAGTGTGAACTGTTGTTTGAGCAGTATAGTAGCTCTTTACAACTGCTGTAATATTACTGTCACAACAGTATCCTGTATATATTCATGACAGAGCAGTGTCCATGAAATAGAAGAAAGTATTTTAACACAGAACCATGAATATTAACATAGTAAGAAGTGTCACTGCTGAAACGTACATCAATAAGTTTAATGCATAACATAATGTTGTAATATAAAACTTTTGTTGCATTCAGAGTCTCCACAGGTCCAGATCCAACAATCATAATGTTAGGCCTTAACATTTTGACAGGTCTTAAAAATGCATTAGATAACAAAATTAACATTACTCTATAAACTTATTTAAACTTCAAATTTCCTCTGATTACAATTTAATAAATTACAAAAATAAATCAATATAGAATGAATAATTAACAAATGCAAACTACTGTTAAAATAGTTTACTTCAACAAGTTCAACAAGATGGGGATAAAAAAAAACACATTAAGTGCTTAAATTGCAGCCTGTTGAAAAAATATAAATAAAGTCTCCTGCACGTTTGGGCAGGACAGTAGTTCTAAGGACATTATAAATTCACGTCCTTAAAGCCTTTTGGCCAGTATGTTCATAAATAGGTCTAAATAACTCTTAAATTAATATTGGCTACTGTGTTTATGTCACAAACAAATTTCCTAAATAGTTTGTTTTGTTTTGCAGGTCTCACTCAGGGGAGAAGCCATACAAATGTCAGGACTGTGGTAAAGCCTTTAAACGCTCCTCTCTGCTTCAGGTAAGATGTCAGACAAAATCATCATAAACAAGACATTTCTTAGTTGCAGAGAATGCTTATGAACAGACAGTATTTACTTGTGTCTCTCTTAACCTCAGGTCCATCAGAGTGTCCATACTGGAGTGCGTACTTTCTTGTGCCCCTATTGCCCCTTAACCTTTAAATGGAGTTCTCATTACCAGTATCACCTGCGCCAACACACTGGAGAGTGTCCCTACCCCTGTGATACCTGCCCTAAGGCTTTTAAGAATTCCAGCAGTCTGCGGCGACATAAGAATGTCCATCTTGGTCTCAAGCCTTACACCTGCTCAGTGTGTAACAAATCCTTTACTCAGTCCACCAATCTGAGGCAGCACATGAGGATACACACAGGCGAAAGGCCCTATGTCTGCACCGAGTGTGGACGCAGCTTCACACATTCATCAAACCTGGCTCTGCATAGGAACTCTCATTCTACCCTCAACACAGCAGGGAAGGAGGACAAGAGGGTTGAGAATGGAAGAAAAAGCAATGAGGTTGTGGAGGTGGTTGTCGGCACAGAGGAAGTGACATCGTCCATGTTGACGGACATGGTGGGATTTGTGAGCCAGGAAGGGACTGATGGCGTGGGGGTGGGGATGGAGGAGGTGTTCTTGTCGACCACCTCAACCAGCCAGAATCCAAGCCTTCTCCCCCAGCTCACCCTCACACCCTCTGGAGAGGATGTTTGTGCATCCAGGGCCATTGGGACAGAAGTTCATCTGAGCACAGACACTGGTGCCAGCGTGCTCCTCTACAGCTGTGGCAGCTGTAGCCACACTTTTGGCACACGAACTGATTTAGAGGAGCATCAGTCCATCCATATGGCTCCAGGGGAACATGGGACCAGTGTGGAAGCTGCGCCAGGAGCAGGAATGGAGGTTGGGGACGGATTGGTGGGAGCTGGTCACCTGCTGGCTGATTTTGAAGAGGTTGTGGAGACAACCACTGTGCCTGAAAATGGGAACACAGCGGAGGTGCTCCTTGGACTGACAGAAGGGGCAGACAATAGCAACACAGTAAGTTACAACAAAGATTCCCAACCTGGGGAACTTTAGAGACTTTCTGGGAAAACTAATACAGCAGATTAGTCAGTCCTCTGAGGCTACATGACATGATTAAGATTCAACTGTCAACCATTTTCAGTGCATTTCAATGTATCACAATCAGTTTTCTATAATACTACACAAGAACAGGTCAAACTGAAACAGTCTATGATATAAACAGCAGCTTTCTATCAATTCCACTATCTGTGTGACCCACATCAATGTATCTAAACATTAACCCTTCTGCAGTGCATTACAAATAGAGGTATGTTTTTCTTGCAGGAAAAGCAACCAAACCTGATCACAAAGTAATCTAATGCTGAGCTTTAATAAATATAAAACAACAGGCAGTTGACATTAAACATCACATGTTATGACTGACAATATATAACAATAAGTTCTAAAAAGCAGAGAGAAGTTAGTTTGTCTACATATTGTGTACATTCTCATATAAGCAACAGGGAAATGATAAATGGTTTAAGTTAACATAAATAAAATGGATAAATATCTAAATAAGAGGCTGAATTATGAGGCTAATAATTTATTTTTTTTAAAAAAATATATATATACACATATATATAAAATTTGAGTAGAATTTAGAGAATCAGTACTGGGGTACTTGTTTGCACCGGACAAAAAAGTTGGAACTATGAATTTAGGATTAACAAGACATATAGGATGAAAAGCACAAATATTCTGTATATAGTACTGAGATGATATTATTCTTGTCAACAGCAGAGTATCCCTACATTTTCAAATACAAATTGAACTATAACTGCAAGCAGTTATGAACGGGGGCAAAGCTCCCCCATGTCACTTGGCACCCAGGCCCAGCAGAGCCCACTGAAGTCAGCCCCGAAGGGCAAATGGCCTCTGTGTACTGCTATATATGTGTCTACATTGAATGGGAATCACCAGTATCCCATAACAACATAAACAGAACCATACACTTTGAATGTTTGCTGGACAGCTCGTCACCAAGGTAACAGATGATAACATCACACACTCTTAAGCATGAGATTTTGACAATGGAAAATAGGTTTGTTATTAATTTTTCTGGCATTATCATGGCAACAAACATTCAAATAGGTGAAACAGAAGCTGATCTCTGCCTCTGAGAGGTTTTAAAAAATCTCCCAAATAGGTGCTATTTACGAGAAAAACATTAATGCTAGGTAAAAACTGAAGTGATTGTGAGCAGCAGAAAGACCTGGGGAACACACAGATTTTTTTTTTTTTTGTTTGTTTTGTTTTTTGCCCCTACTGAGAGAAATGACCGAGTTATGGCAGTGCACAAACAGTTCATGTGCGGGGTTTATCACATTTGTGTGTCAAAATCGTATGTACTATTGTAACATGTCACACAAATAAACTTTGGTCCCATCCACACATCTGTGTCTTGACAGAATAATTTTCAGGATCAATCATGTGGGAATGGTAACCACTTGAAATTGTGCTATATTTGCAGCACTCCCTGTGGGCCAAAATTTGCCAATTTCACAGCCTCACAGTCACATGTCAATTGAGCACCTAAATTTGGTGTCGATAGCATGTACTTTGACCGAGATATTCAGCAACTTGCATCATTTTAGCTAGCTACAGAAATTGTTTCATTTATAATTTGCCCATTTTTTGACCGAGCAAAATTCTTTTAACAACTTTTAATCAGGTCGGTGTGAAGAGTGTCTATGCCAAGACTCACGCAGATCTGATAAAATCCCTAGGACGAGTTTGAAAAAGTAGGTTTTTGAGTTTTTACATTTTTGCAAAAAAACTTAGGTGGAAATGGGTTTGGCTTATTCCATGCGATTCAGCTCTATTAAGAAAATCTGAGGATATGTGGTTTTTGAAGGTTCGACATACAGTTTGAGAGTTATAGGCCAAAACGCCTGGTGTACTGGATGCTGCATCTGCTACGACTAGTTGCGGCATCCAGTACCCTTGGCCCCCTAATTACTTTTAAGACTTTAGTACCTTTAGGTGGAAAGAATGCCCCAACAAGCTATACAAGCCATCATCTGCTTACATTTCTGCAGGAAATACATCTCAAGATGTGTTTTTGATATGTGTTCTTCCTTTGGTTTGTTCACAAGAATGTGGGCACCACCCAGGCCCAGTTTGACCTTCTGCAGAGCTTCACCGAGGTGACTCAGAGCTCTGAGACTGTTCAGCCAGAGGCCAGAACCACATGGGCAGGGCTGTCATGTGGCTACTGCAATAAGAGCTTCAAGACCAGTGGAGGCCTCAATAGACATGTGTCACTAGTAAGAATTTGACAAGTTTGTTAAGCAGCTGGGCACATTGTCTTTTAAAAATAGCATGAGATTGATCAAGTAATCATCATTGTCTGTGTTTTCCAGATGCACTCGCTCTCATCACAGTCTCGTTCCCAGTTCAGTTGCTCTGCCTGCGACCGTTCCTTCCCCCTTCTCTCCTCGCTCCTCACCCACCAGCACTCCCACACCCCTGAGCAACGTCTCCTGGCTGAGGCAGAGGCCGAGATAGTGTGCCCTCCATCCCTTTCCCTGTCTCTGCCCTTGCCCTCTTCTCCCAGCCAGGCTGACAAGCAGCAGGAAGGCCAAAGAGAAATTCATGTTGATATTATTGCAGTGAGTGAGGAGCACGAAGAACAGCCAGCCAAACCGACCAAGCCTCCCAAAAAGACTGGAGCCAGCAAGAGTGCACACGGTGGAGGTAAAGACATCTCCACATCAAGAATGTTGCAAAACAGTATTTCCCCATTTTTCTTTTTACAATTTTAAAACCGTATATTGTTTTCACAAATGTTGCCCTCTATACTAATACAGAGAGACCGTACCGCTGTTCAGAATGTGGAAAGGCCTTCAAAGGTTCATCAGGGCTCAAGTACCACATGAGAGATCACACTGGGGAAAGGCCCTACCGCTGCACTGAGTGTGGAAAGAGTTTCAAAAGGTCCTCTCTGCTCTCTATCCACCAGAGGGTAAGGCCCTCTCTTCTTTTACAAGAAATTACATGAGTTTAGTTCCCAAATGAGAGGTCTATCATGTGGGTGCTGAATTTATGATTTATGACTTTTAAAAACTAAACAGTCCTTGCAGGGAGCCAGGCTCTTCACATTTCCCAACAGACTTGTAGAAAATAATACAAGTAAATGTAAAATGCAATTAAGTGCACTGAGAATGCAAAATATGTATCCTATATATCATGGACTTCTAGTAACTTTGTAATTTAGATGTTTTAATGCTTTTGACACTGCAAGTGCTTTAAAAATATACTTGTAATAATGTAAATACTCAGGGCATAGTGTAAAGCCAAAAATATCTGCACAGAATGAGCAGTTTGATGCTCTGATTTTAAGGCATCACTAATATTTTGGAGCCAGTTGTGCTCTATTATGCACCTAAGCTATCACCTACACTGACATCTGCTCTTCAGTTACAAATGTTGAAATGAATAAGAATGTGTTTTAATGAAGTGATTTTCTTTATATCTCAAATCACACTGAAATCAAATTATTATTCAACACAGTTATTTTTCAGGTGTCTTACCCCATGATACTATGTGAACTTTAATAAAATATTCCACTTGCACATTTCAGGTACATACAGGTGTGCGGGCATTCCAGTGCCCTCATTGTCCTCTCACTTTCAAATGGAGCTCACACTACCAGTATCACTTGCGGCAGCACACAGGTGAGAGGCCATATGTGTGTAAGGAGTGTGGCAAGTCCTTCAAAAACACCAGCTGCCTGCGGAGACACAGTCAGATGCACTCTGGTCTGCGGCCTCATATTTGCTCCATCTGCTCAAAGTCATTCTCCCAGACTTCAAACCTCAAGCAGGTTAGTGCTGCACATACAGCCATCACATAGGAATTCATTTAAGAATGTTTTGTGGGATCTGTTTAACTTAAAAACTGTTTTCTCTGCATTTCTCTCTCCTTCCATATATCTCTTGTCATTTCTTTATGAGCAGCATGAACGCACTCATTCTGGCGAGAGACCCTTTCAGTGCACGCACTGTAATAAAAGCTTTACACACTCCTCCAACCTCCAGCTCCACCTCCGCACACACTCCTCCCGTAAGGATTTCAAATGCCCATACTGCTCCAAGGAGTTTGTCATGCACTCCTACTTGCAGAGGCACATCCGAACCCATGGTAACAGTGTTCCTCTCCCGTGCCCTGGTGGTGGAAACAAGGAAGGAGTTGCGGTGAAAGCGAGTGTTGGGGGGGTAACGACTACCACAACCCTGCTCAACCCCATCACCCTGGAAGCCTCAGGAAACAGTGGCAGCCTGATTGTGTCCCAGCCAGCCCTTAATATTCCCCCCAACACCTCACAGAACTACTTTATGATTCAGACAGCCAGCGGCCTGCAGCTCATTCCTCTGTCATCCCCGACACCCACCCCACCGCCTCCTCCTCCTCCACCACCACCTCCATCCCAGCCTCAAACCTTCCTCCTTCTTCAGTGCCCGTCCAACAACGGCAGCCAGTCAAACTTGATCCTTGTCCCAACGGCCAACAATCCTCCACCGGCCACGGAGCCTCAAACCCTCCCAGTCCTTCAGACTATCCAGGCATTGCAGCCTGTTCTAAACCAAACACAGACTCAAATACCACAGTTTCAGGCTGTGTCACAGCAACAACAGCAACACACCAGGATCATAGTCACCAACAACCATGCCAATGCAAAAACACCTGTTGTGACCCCACCACATACACTGTCGGCCAACTCCCTACTGACCAAGCCCATATTAGGGAAAAGCACACGGACAGCACGTGGTAGACGAGGACGCAAACCCAAAGCTGCTCTGCAGAAATCTGAAACGGCTCAAACTGTCAGTCAAACTGCAGGTGGAGCTGTGTCTGTGACCAACTGCAATTTAACCAGTGTCACACCAACTACTACTGCTGCTAACACAACCACAGAGCCATCACTGTTATCTGCATCCACTGTAACTTTTAGTCCTCTCTCCACCTCTTGCACTTCTCTATCCACTCCTTCATCTTCTACCACCATGGTTACCTCAGGACCACCATCAGCTGTTACCATGGTTACACCAGCCACCACAGAGGCCACAGTATCGGTTTCTGCTCCTATCCCGGCCGCCCTTGAGGTGAAAGCTCATGCCAATTTAGGGGAAATGAGGACACAGAAAACTGTAACAGGAAAGCAGTTTGTGTTATGCTTCGATAATGAAGGACCAGCCAAGGAGGGGGTGAATATTGGGGAGGGTGGTGGATCGTATGTGTTACAATTTGAAGGGGATGCATCAGGTGAAGCTGAGGATGGAGGCGTGGGAGGGGAGGGGAAGTCACTTGTACTGCAGTTTAAAACAGATGAGCAGGGTGAAGGTGAAAAGGGGGGAGATAAGGGCAGGATGATGTCACTTCTGCACAACTGGGGTGCAGAGAAGCAGGGTGAGCAGCAGACAGGGGTGGACAGCAGTGAGAGGGAGTCGTATGTGCTTCATTTCCACACTGAGGCGCAGGACACCACTTCTTCTAATGCTCCTTTCAACCAAGGGCAAGACAACAGTCTGCAGCTTTCATGTACATCAGCCCCTAGTTTAATACCCCTCAATAGACAGGAGGTAGTATTTGAACTAGGGGGTGAGACCAAGATAGAACATGAAGCCGAGGAGGGTATGCAGATGATAGCCCTGATTGAAGGTGAAGGTGAAATGATGGGGGAGGAAGGGGAAGGTTGCAATGCTGCAAATGGTAGAGTAACTGAGCGTGGAGGAGCCATGGAAGGTATTTTTCGACTTGAAGGAGGGGAAGAAATTGTCATTATTGAGGTCAGCACCAGTAACTTAAGAGAAGGAAGAATAGAGAGAGGAGAAGATGGAGAAATTTCACATGGTAATGATGCCCATTGTGAAAATGGAGAGATAAAGGAAAAGACTGTAAAGGAACATGACTCTGCAGCCACTACAGAAATCCAAACTGAAGACACATTACAAAATGGACCTATACCTAACTCTCAGTAGGTACTGTGCCCAAAATAACCGAAATGTGTGTGCATGTTAATGAGAGAAGAAAAAGAAACTGTCACTGAATGCCTCACTATTTATGTGCTCAACGTGTTTAGCACTTTAGTCAGTTTGAGGTCTCTTGGAATTGAGAGAAAACATGCAGTTAGACAAGTACTGTGTTGTAATGCCATGGTGCCACATATTATAGAAATGTTATACATTTAATAATTAGGTTGTACATAGATGTTGGAATATTCCTTAATATATTAGTTTAAATTATACTGTCAGTGGCAGTTTGTTTATTAAGTAAATACGTTTTTTGTGAATAAATGTTGTACATGGACATTTTCTTCAAAATGTTGATAGAAAAAAAAGGTAATTATTAATAAATCTGATAATACAGTTTTGTGTTTCATGACTCTTTATTGATCCCATATACAATAGTAATATATGTACATTGAATTTCTATGCATTTAATGTACATTTACATAGTAAAAACATGCACTGTATAAATATGTGTTCATTAGATTTGAAACCCATTGTAACAGTTTCATATATTGACATGTACTCTACCTGGCAAAAAAGCAGAGATTCCCCACCTGGATTTAACTACAAATAGGTCTTACATCGGATGATTACTGTAGTGATCAATAGGTTTCAACAGCAACAGGTTATTTAGCATCAACTAATGCAGTGAATCACATCTCATTAGTTACACAACTGTTAATTTGTTTGGGAACATAAAGATTGGACAATGTCATGATTCAGTGGGTTCATTTGTGTTTGTAGGTGTGGTTCAGTGAGCAAGAGATATTTTCACTCATGGGTTGGCCACCAGAGTCCAGACATGAAACACATCATCCTGGTGAAAAATTAATGCAACCCTGGAGAGAAATTAATGTGACATTTATTGTGACATTGCATATGCACTCTAGGACATCTGATCCAAATTAATTAATAAAGCACATTTAAAAAGAAGAGGTCACCAAAGTGCTGTACCAGCCTCAGATATATAAGGCAAATTATCTGATAATTTAGCACTCTTATGTAAATCTATCAACTTATATATCATTCATGCATATAATACTTAAATAGCGCCTTTAATATAAATATCTAGCTCCATATAATGTCCAAACCTGACCTCTGACCTGAACTTGTTTGAATATCATGTTGGTAAAAATACAGCAAAATCATTAGGTTTGACTTTTAAAATTTAAAATAACATCATTGCCCACCTTGGAGATTCTATAGCTTGAAATATGTTAAACACACCACATTTATACATAAAATAATCAAGCTTTAGAATCTATGAGGAGGGCAAGATGTTCAATTTTAAGGCAAACTAAGAAGGTTTAGAAATTATATATGCAGAAATGAATGTAATATCCCAACTAATCACCTAAACATGTCTTAAATAAATCTGAAAAGAATATAGTTTTATTACTTAATAAATGTAACATGTACTTTTTGTTACCATACGTGGTCTTATTTCTCTATATTACAGACATGCTCACATTAAAAGGGATCCATTTTGGAGATGCTTGATCGTACTGTTTTACCTAAGCAACTGAGTCATGCATCACTGAACATGGTCCAAAATGACTGTTAACAAATGAAATAAATCCAAAGTGGGCAGAACAGCTTGGATACCAGAACACGTCCTACAAAGGACGCTGTTTGCTGAGCAATGTTCCCATTCTCGTAGTTTTACGATGCGTAAGTTTGGACGTACGCAAATAACGGAGCTGTACGCAGTGGTAACGGGCAACGGGAGACGAAACAGACTATGTTGGTCTTCTGAATACATGCTTTCCGCAAACAACCGACAGCTGTCCGGTCATTTAGTCAAACGTAGAAAACCTGCACGGACTTTCCAACAAACATAGGCTCATAGTGCATGTGTTCTCCATCTTTCAGTGTGATCTGAGCTGCGTGGCGGAAAAGGTAAGAGAGCGGCTTTTACATGGAGCAGGGAGTGGGTCTGTTTTAGGTACACTGCAGCGCCTCCATATAACCATATAAGGGTTTAAACAAGGGCTCCACGTCTGTACATTTGACTACTACGGTAACACATGCAGATAAAAGCTCGAGAAGTGAACATTATGCAAGAGCAAAATATGTGTAACCCATGAATGCATGAATTCTTCAAATCTTCCATAATCCCCATCTGTCTTTGTTTGGAAGCAGCGTGGGTGTAATGTTAACCAAATAACTGCTGGTTCACTGGACAAAATGCAGTGTGTTTTATTTACTGATTGCAAAAACATGATTCGTCAATTGTAAATGACATACACGCAACATATCATTCATTACATCACATGTACTAAATTAATTGTATTTTCTTTTGACCACAACATAAATGGTACTGTTCTGTCCAGTGTTTTTGTAGGCTGAACACTGCCACTGCATGTCGCAGTTTATGTCAAACTGTGTGTAAAAAGTGGAGGTGGACCTGGACCACTACAAGAGCACAAACCCTCAACATGGTGAGGTTGGACCTGGATCAGGTGGTGATGAGAAGGATGAAGGAGGATGACATTGAAGTAGTCAAAGCCCTCATCAAGGTTTGTAGTCCATACTCAGATGACAGATTGTCTTTATATCTCCAGTTTATGATAAACTTCATGTCACTGTTTTTTCCAGGAGGGCTGCGAGGGCACAGAAAACCGTCTCATCCTCCACATCCTCACACGTCCACTCTGTCTTTTCATACTGGCTGTTTTCTCCTCGATCTTGCGCTGCCTTGTCCACTCCTTTATCCTCGCTCTTGCTATTCCTGTCTTCCTTCTGATTATCTTCCTCAAGATTACCATGCCTCGGTCGACTGGGGTTTTGGGGAGCAGCCGCCCATCCTGGGACTACGTGGGTAGCAGCTATAGGGGGACACAAGATGAAACAATGGAAAACCCCTATGGTAGAATCAGTGGGAAGACACCAGGGACAAAAAAGGTCAGTACAGTTCATCTTTAGTTACTTTTTTAGGTCATGAAAGACCGTTCCAGTGGCCTGATCAAATAGTCATGTAATCTCCTTCCTTCTCTCAGCCAAGACGCAAAGTAGGATCCAAAGACAAAGACAAGGATATTTCAACAGAGAAGATCACCCCAGAGAGAGAGCAGGCGGCCGGGCAGGTCTGGGTGGCAGACATGGATGGGGAGATCGTAGCCTGCATCTTCCGAGAGAGTGAGAAGCGAGCAGGTATCAGGAGGATCTGCAGGTTGGTGACGAGCTGCTGGTACCGCAGGGAAGGCCTGGGTCGCCTGCTAGTCCAGAGTTTGGAACAGAGAGAGAGGGAGAATAATGCATACAGGGTCTATGCACACGTCCCTTACCCCTCCAAGGTGGGGGAAGCCTTCTTTAGAAAATTGGGCTATCAGCTGCTGGGGGAAGAAACTGAAGAAACAGAGGATCAAGAATGGAAGCTGGAGACTCCACAAAGAGGCTTCCTGGGATATCCGCTCACTAAAGTGTTTTACAAAGACCTTTGATGATGGACTATGGAAGGAAAAAATGGCACTGAATGCAGGAAAAACGAAAGGTAATAAAGAAATAAACTAGGTCGGTGTCATTGCTGCAATATGTATGAATAATATTATGTTAATAATTTATGTATTTTTTTGTTATTTATTCAAGTATTTATTTATTCTGTGTTGATGTTCAGATTTTAGCTTAAGTGTATTTTTACATTTGCGTCATGCATCCATTCAACATTTCAAGATTGCTTCATACCACGGGCATCTATCATCTATCATTTGTAAAGCTGTCAAATATTTCTGTAAAAAAAAAAAAGCATTTCTTATATACTGTTTGTCTGTGTAGTTCTTTCACAAAACTTTTAAAACAGCAGATGATGTGTGAGTGTGACTGCACATATTTGAAACCACAGACGTGGGAGGATGTACAGTTACTGTATAGGAAGTTTAAGTGGCTTACATGAATCTGCAGAATTGATCTGCTGTCATCTTTCTGCACTCCTTTACAGCTACTACGCACCTTCATGTACAGTATGTGGTTCCATGAGTCTGCAAAACCTGCACTTTCTCCTTTTTTTTCAGCTGCCTCTTTCTCTCTGTTGGGTTTCCCTTGATAGATTGTTTCAAGATTGCAGAGACAGTACTGTGACAAACCTAAATTGTGCATGTAAAATAGTACTATAATAAAACTTAAATGTTTTAAAGTTGAAAACAATATCTCAGTTGCTATAAATGATGCCCATGTAAGTAGACAAAGGGGAATTTATGTTCATGAATACTGAGTTTATATTCACTAATTGTGAAATGAAAGGAATTATGTTGCCACAAGTTAGTTCAACACCTACCACAGGGAGTTCTGCTAAAATTATTAAATTGACTGAATTATTACATATATTATTTGATAATGAAACGGTTACACTTCATTCTTGGTATTGCAGACATTTTTAGAATTAACTGTGTTGCAGATTCTAAGCCCAGCATATTTGAAACACGCAGAGGTATGCAAAAGTATGTGTGGTTTGCAGGTGAATGGCAGTTTATGTGTAAGTGGGGATATGTATACAGCTTCTGAGTCTGAGGCAAACCTTTATATGGTTAGCAGCTCTCGCACTCACATTGCACTCTCTTCCCTCCTTCTAACCTCAGACGATGTCAGTATAACATCAGTTTGCCACAGATAAACACCACAGGATGTTTGTACAACATTAACATGTGTGGGAAGGACCTATATCTCACCTGATGTGAAAACAAAGAACCTTAGGCCTATATTTTACTCTAACCTCTTCATCGTGCAAATGGTAGTGGAAAATCACTGTCCTTTAATTAGCTTTGATGAAAACCCAAGGCACCCAGTATAACATCAGTGCTGTTACATGCACGAGTAAGTGTGGTCAGGGCATTTCACCTTGTAAAAGTTGTATTTGTACTTGTGACACTGCTTGGTCACTGTCAGGTTCCTTCATGACTGTCAAAGTGCAGACACCTGTTAGCTGGGCCTCTACCCGCCCAATCTGTAGCTATTATTGTTGTCAGGAAACAGATGTGAGTTCACACACTGGAAAGAAAGTCTGTTTGTGACTGTGGTCATGTGTGTCTGCACGGTATGGCTATGTG
>JAPTGZ010158908.1:0-15778 GCA_029814645.1 Fowleria isostigma | reverse complement strand
AACTAAACAATATCACATTGCTTGCTTGGTTTGGTAAATACTGCTATATAAAAATAAAATCTTCAAATATAAGTGTTCAGGCCTTGGCCAAAGTTGTTCTCTAAAAATATTCACATCTTTTCAATATCAATAACATGTAAACTTACAGTCAACCAGCATTACTTCATTTTTTTGCCAGAAAAACTAGCATGTTAGAGTGGTAGAGAAAACCACTCTGGTACCCCATGGCGTGTAAACCAAAGCTAATGAAAAAATAAATAAAATTATTGCATGTATTTGCGATATGAATATTCCACACTCTGTTATTGTGATATCAATATATTTTTTTAATATGTGCAGCCCTACTTCTATACTATGACCCACCCCCAAATTTTCTGAAGTTGAGGTAAAATCCTCAAAATCTTTAATTTGTGTTGAAAGTGGGAAACTTCTACAGTATTTTGACTGTTTCACATTGAGTGTCATTATTTTTAATTACACCTTTGTATAACCGACAGCTGCACTGCGATACCCCATTTGCTGGTTTATAGTGTGCGGATTTATGACAGGTACTAAAGCAACCGCTAACAGCAATGTACAAAGCATTATGGTTCAACATTGCTGTATGGTATTTTGCTGTAAATTGTTCATCATAAATAAGTCCACTAAACCGTATCAATCAGATTTTTATTTTTCAGTTTTTATTCTAATTACATACATATATTGTGATTTTTTTTTTTTAATGCAGTGCCACAGTTTTTTTTACTTGTCATCATACATATAAAATAACTGCATGGGTGTAAATATATTAGGAAGTTGTCTTGTGAGAATTTTATATAAATACAATCCTGCAAATGTTTAAGCTACACTGAACAGACTACTGTTTAGAAATCAATAACTGACAGCTTAGAGGTCTGTGTTTCTACTCTCAGGCTGAAATAGGAGTGGTTTACAGTAAAAGCGCCCCACTCAAATCATTACTGACATGACCTAATTACAACACTGAATATTCTATGGAAACCCCAGCTATTTCCTCTTGTTCTCCTGAATGCTAAAGGCTGAACCTTAGAATAACAAAAACGAGGAAAGCTGATGAGAAGAAAAAATGGAAAAGGACCGGGAGCTTTGTTTATATTTCTTTATTGGGCTACTTATAAATTTTAAAGAAATGGAATCCATATTCAGTTTCACATCCTTCCTGGCCAGATGGGGAATTTTCCTCACAAACGTTTCCTAAATATATGAAGTCATAGTGCTGCGAGAATGGGGTACTGAATAGCCACTGTGCAGGGAACTCCATTTCCTTAAATACTTTGAGGGCAAATGGTCAAACCGTTTTGCTTTGCAGAAGAAATGGTCCTTTTTGAATTCAGACTAATAAATGCAATTCAATGAGGCACACACTTTCATTAAGCAAACCACTGAGTGAAATGACTCAGGTAAGGGATATTTTCAATGGGGGATGGAGAGCTTAATATGGTGTGTAACAGTGAAATGAGACAGATTCACTACCAAGCATTCTCACATGACATAGCTCCTATTTTATAGAGGCCGTACTATGTTTTAAAGCTCTCTTTAGACTGAATTATGGTCAAGAGTTTTTTTCTTTACATGAGAAATCGGCAGTCTTGTGATTAATGAACCCAATAAAAAAAAAAAAGAGTGACTGGCAGCTGGATAATGATGCCTTCCAATTTATTCTGACACACTCTCTGTACAACTCTTGCTATTCTCAGACTTTCCATGACTCAGTATTGAGTTCGTAAGAGTTTACACACTGCACTGCTTCCTCCACTATCCACACCAAAGCGTCCCAACAACACAGTTCTCATGTAAAACCTCACCGAGAGAAACAGATGAGCTGGCAAGCAGGAGTTGACCACTAGAGGAAAACTCTGTTTACGCTCTGTGACAAATCACAGGGTTGATGGTGTAAAGGGAGTGTAGTGGTAAGCTATTACATTCACTACAGCACTATGAATTAGGACGAAGCATCCGCTTCCTTTGCCGCTTCTGTCTTTAGTTTTGGTTTTGAGCTTGCCGTGTCTGGCATGTGAAACTCCCTTCCTCCTTCCTTCTTTTCCTCCCACCCTTTATCCCTCTATAATAAAGCTGCTGTATTGCAGACTGCAGTCAATGCCAAGTCAAAGGGAGGGGGAGGAACAGCACAGTGAGGATGAAGGACAGCCCAACATCAACACCATGTTTGCACATTTTCCACAGTCCGCTAATTAAAATGTCCTTGCTGAGAACCATGACCTGCATCTCCACATGCACTCCCACAGTGCAAAAGCTAGGGGTGTTTTGTTCTGAAGCATAGTTTTATGTAGATTACCGGAGTGGACACTTAACTCCATTTCCTACTTAAACTTTGATTGACCACTTCAGGTACAGGCTGTACTTGTAGGAATTATCTACAGCTGATACCACACATGTTTCAGGGGAAAACAGCAGTAGTGGCCCACTCACTGGCTTTGTTGAAACAGGCTGTGCAGAGGAATGCAAACGACCTGGTCAACATGTAGGTCTAAGATAAGCAGAGGGCCTGGTGCTGTGCAATGCAGAGCAATGTGTTTCCATTCTGACAACACAGTACACATGTAATAAGGAACCATTATCATAGTATAGTGCCACAAAGATTCTTCAGCAGCTGCAAACATTTAATGCACATCTGTGAGGGATATGAAGCCACAGTGGTAAGGCCATGACCGTCACTGTGCCACCATGTCGTCAGATGTGGAAAATTATAAAGGATCTGGTATCAATTTAACCCAGTTTAAGAACATTTACCAGAAAACTATGCTTCATTTTCTCATATATCTTCCATAAATAGAGTGCTGTCGTACTTTGTATATTTCTGAGTTTCAGATTACCATATTAAAATAAATGTCACATTTATGCTCTTCTGCCTTAATGGAGACTAAACAAAAGGTAAACACACCTTTTGTCCAATTTGAGATAAAATTTTGCAATCTCTCAAATTTACTGGTTAGAAAAGTGGTTCTGTGAATGTATCATTTACAGCCCAGATGCCAATCGTGTTTTGGCAATAAGTGCAGAGAAAGCTCTGTAAAAAGAAACCACCATTACAGGGGCAGTGAGTGCAAAGTAGTTTAAACCATATGTTTTTCTGCAAAAACTACCAGGTGGTAAAGTCTATTAAACATATCATCTGCACACAAATATACACCTCTGCAACAGTTTTTTTTTAAACAACCCTGTTAGCATTAAGCGTGAGCTATAATTGATGAATGTAAACACCTCATACAGACGATAAATATAAAAACAGCTGATTACCATCATATATCAAGCTGGGAATCATTACTGACATAATAAGCGCATGTAAATATCAGATGTGACAAATCTAGGAATGATGCTTTCACTGCAGAATTATTTCATCTGTCTTCATTTACAGCAGCACCTTCCCACTCAGAAGGCTGACCTACTAAATCATATCTTACTCTAAATTTTTGTGGAGACATTTAAGCAAGCTAAGTATAGACTGCAGAGCTAAATTTCCATTACAGCCAAACCATGGATTTTCACATTCACACACCACTATTATACAAAGGACAATATCTCAACTAAACATAACACTGGCCCTTTGTTTCAGCGTTACATCAATGCAGTTGTTAACTCACAGACATAACCATTAACAAAGTCAAGGCTATGGAGATAGTATAGTATTTGGGCAGCATTTTAGACAGCCCCTTAACCTCAATCATTCCCATTGTCTACTGTAAGGGTGTTTACTGTTACTGTTTTTAGCACTGACTGATGCTTCACAGAGTTTCATCAAAAGGTTTCGGCTATGTGTGTGTGAACAGATTAATAATGTTGCTAAAAGAAAAATGATTGGAATTCCAGACACCCCAAACTCAAACCCCCTCATTGTAATTCTTTGAATTCCAGCTTCCTGGATGTTAAACCATGGTTAACATTTACAAAGGTGTGTTAATGCTACACGCGTGACCTTCCCCTTTTCTTTTGTTGCTTCCCTGAAAACAAATCCCCCAGACAGTGCTTCATTTAAACACAGTTCTGCTGTAAAATAATAAAGCATGTACCAACAAACGTGATTGAGAATGATAGGAAGGAAAATTAAGAATATAATAAAACAATATAAAATCCAAGTCCCTGACCTGATGACACAGAAGTGAATGCAACAGGCATGACAGGTGGGATAAAAAGCTTTAGTCTGTGGTCTGTGGGACATTCACTCACCCAGGGGCTTGATGACTAATCAGTCTAGAACTAATAATGCAAAGTCTACACTTGTACCCATTTCAGTCTGAGTTTATGAGACCTTTAACAATGCAGACAATTCATGAACTTGTCTGCCTCTGACATCATAGTTATATGAATGACATGCTGTGTGTAATGAGGTGGTACAAGAAAAGAATAGAAACACTGAGATGAAAAGAACAGTGCCTGGTAATTAACTTTTCTTAGTCACATTACATATATGACAGACATCTCTATCTCTCTAATATTGTACATGTATGTGACACAGAACAGGCCATAATATAGAAAACCACCTGGTTCAGGTTAAACAGTCTTGGTCGATGATAAGACACTTCAAACAAAAGTCACTCATATGTTGCTGCTGCATGGACATGATTTAACAAAGAAGGTTATTTCATATTTCAAGCTGAATATTACCACATTCTCTAAGAGTATGATAAGCCACAGCATGCAACTATGACGTTCACTGTTGGTTGTGACTTGCATTTTCACCTGAGCTCATGCAAACCAGCCTCCGTGCAGACAGATAAAGAAAACATGCAAATTCTACCTGAGACCAAATCCACTGTTCAGTTCTATAATACCCAGAAATTCCTTGCTTGTATACCTGCCTTACTTCCGACTTCTGCATTTTTAAAGACTATTGTATTTGGTGCATTGCATAACACATGTAACTTCAAGTATTAGGAAAACAAACTAGACACAAACAAGTGTTATGACAAAGTCGGTCAAAAGATTACAGCTTCAAAACAGCATAATGGAAACTGTTACAGGCATCTGCCGCAGACTATAATAATCGTCGTCACACAGCATACTGTTCGTGCTTCACAAATCTATAAAACATAACTATTTAACCGTAGTTCAACAGTTTTGTTGTATTATGTTTAATCTCACGTACCTTATCTGTACCTTATCCACCAGAGCAAAAAGTGAAAAGGAAAGGTGTTAAAGTCCAGGATGATTTTAGGAATGAGTTTCCAGTTGCTGTGATGAATAATGACTGCTCCAGACTAATAAATGTCAGCCTCCTGAAAAGACACACCTTTTTGACTGTTTTAGCTGAATGTACAGGACCCCTACATCACCAGGCGCTTCAAGTTGTATTTAAATTTCAAATAGTTTTAGGAATATTTAAAAAAAACACAATTTTTATCTGTCCTTCCTGCATTTTGTTTTCTAACCAAATCAGGGTCACAGAAACAGGAAGAACTCAGCCTATATCTACGTTAAGCATGCAAATGTTCATCCTACAACTTCAGGGGGAAGTTAACTTCAAAAACGACGTTCTCTTACCACTGGAAAACAGACGCCACTTTGACACAAATTGGCTCTTAGTTTTAGTGCTGCCGATGATGCCTGAAACATGTCGAATAAGAGCTAATACTTTATTTACATGCCCCATGCATTAATACTTCTGGTTAGATGAAGCCTTGGATAAATGGGTTAGATATCCTCAGAATAACTGGTGTTAATTTGGTGGTGGATGTGATGTTACTTTATTTATATATCATCGTCACAGATTACAAATTTTCCTGAATTATGCAAGTCCAATCAGCGTTCAGCACTTTTCTTACTATATAAAACAGTATATGTCACAGAGCATCAGACTGAAAGACAAGCCCTTGCCTGCTCTTTTAGCAACACTCCACTCAGCCACTCCTGCTTGATTCATACTGACTCATGTATCCAATAGCAATGAGTTTAAACCCAGCGAACAGTGATTCACACTCATACCACTCTGTGAGACTCCTCCAGACACTACCTTGATATAAAATGTTATCAGTGACGGTAAAGCTGTGAAATTCTCTGCTCGGTTTAAACAAACTGAGTCACATTGTAAGACAGTTTCCCGAACGATTGACTGCCACTGTCTCAGGTTGTTTCTGTCCCCTCAGGATACAGTTACTTGTGCCAGTAATGTAGTAAATCTATATTAGTAAAGATGTTTTCAAAAGTAAAACTGATACTGGATATATGGGGCTAATACTGATTGATTATTATATATGTATTGGCTAATGCTAGTGCTAGTGTAAATCTATATAATGTGTAATGATGCCTCAATGTAGTTACAAACAATTTGTGCTGAAGATGTAATAAATGTGAGATTTTATGTTATTTTTACAGAATTTACTACTTATTATCAATCACCTTGGTGATTGATAATAAGTTGGTGAAACTCAATTGAGTAATGCATTATTTATTCAGTAAAAGTAGTTTTCATTTTAACTCGTATAAAAAAATACAAATTCTAATATCAATAAGTGCAAGCAGCTCATTGGTTGATTTTATGGTGAGCCTCTTAAAAACTGTAGCAAAGTATCTAAGTTTTCTTGAAACATGACCAGGTAGGCAATTTCACAAACCTGTATCACGACTGATGTAAATTTGGCATAATGATCTACTTTTGAGGGGGATTATAAAGGTTGTGTCATTGCAAAATGAGTAATAACAGTGTCAAAACATCTCTTTTCAGGTAATATTTGCATTAAATGGTCTGTATATGAGGGTATTTACGGTACTTTACAGAAAATGTTGCATATTCTCTAGATCAACTGAGGTTGTTAACTTAATGAGTTTGTTTCAGTCCGTTTGCAGTGCTCCTTATGTATCCGTTTACACTACAATGTCCATATTTAGTCCACTTGAACTTGCAGAGTTTGTTTAATATGTGTTGTGCTGATAAAAAAACCCCTCTAAACTCCACCATAGTGAGTCTGACTGAAGGGTTATGGGATGTTAGCATGTAAAAATATTTTTTATTTAGTATACGCAGGACAAAATTAGTCCATTACAGTGTATGTAACTAATAAAACACTGCAGCTGCCACAGCTGTGTGTGCATGAAAATGTAGACTTGTGTATCTAAACATCTTTATAAAAAGTATTGGCTAAAATGATGCAATGATAACCTTCCTACATTTTATAAGAAGTGAGAAAGTTGTGATTCAGAGAGTGGATCACATCAAAAGATGGGCCTCTGGCAAGCTCACCATTGTCTACATGTCTTCTTTTTTTTTTTTTTGACAAAAATTCATGTTTCAAGCAAGTTCTTGCCATTTTCCCATGTGTTCCTTTTTGTTAGGATTCCAATTTACTGGAAACAGAATTGCCACTTCTTAAAGCGTATAAAAAGGTGGAAAGAACTTTTTGCTAATTGGCTGATTAGTATGTTCACTTACACGCAAGGAAGAAGAAAGAGCTCTCAAGTTGACTACTAATCTGCCAACTTATCTGTCAGGGCCAAGGGCATGGTGAGTGACCCTGTTTTCCTTGGGGACAGAGAGAGAATCATGTTTTGGACTACATCTTAATAAAGCCCTTCCGCCCCTCAAGATTCTTTGTGCGCTTCCTTCTTTAACACCCCTTCACAACCTCTGACATTCAGCTCCTCCCCCAATGGCTGCTAGGAGGCATGGAGGTAGTCTTGTACTGATCCTCTTGAGAAAAACTCCTCCCTACCTGGCAGTGGTGAATGGCAGCCCCTCAGGAGGGCAAGAGGCGCAGGCATAAAGGGTGCCTCCTGGGATTAAACCCTCTGGTCTTCACAGACCATTATCAAACAGCATGAGTCAGAACAGCGTGAATACTCTCTGAGTATGGACTGACTGCTTGGATTGGTTTCTTATCCTTTGAAGGAGAGAAGAATTTAGGTCATTTCTACTTTAAACAGTTATTCATATATAATAGTTTTGATTTACACTTGCCTTTGCACAAGGAAATAAATAAATACTGTGTTAATAATTAGCCATGAGGCAGTAAATAAACAGCAGTGGAGGACAGAGGTACACACTCACATAGTGAACCTGCATTCCACATGAACAGTCAAGGTCAAAATGTTGTGCTGGGAGGTTTTGGGGGAATTCTGGTGTTTAAAAGTGAAACTGAACAAACTTTATAGAGGTTCAGATAAAAAGGTAGAGGACACTTTTTCCACATATTTGAGTTAGAGCCGAAGGAAAGAGTAAAACCTCATTTCTTGATTTGGAATTTAGAATTTTTTTTCCCTGTCCACATTAACACCCCCCCCCCCCAAAAAAAAAAAAAAGACTAAAATTGGTTTCTTCATCAAACCTAAACTTCATCTATGTGTAATGTTTAAAAAAAACTTTCAAAAGGTGTGAAAATGTATTATTTGGGGAAAAGTTAACTAATTTTTAAACAAACTAAATCATTACCTGTCGACACTGACTGGAGAATCATGTTCAAAATTAATATACTACAGAAAAAAATGTGTTTGTTGACAAAATAGGTCCCCGGAAGAAGCATATATCTTGTTTTTAGTATTTCTCACCATCCTCCAAAACAAAAACTCAAATACAGTGTTCAGCATAAATGGGTACACCACAAAAGATTTGTCATAAAACCTTTAGTTTTCTTTGAGAATCAGCATTTTCTATGGGACATTATACAACATATCATGTTCTCAGTTAAGGAAATGTTCTATAAAACTCAAGTTTTGTCCAATTTTTTTGAAATTCATTCAAAACTTGAGCAATGAAAATCTTACTTTTCAAGAGGGGGGGTGTACTCATTTATGCTGAGAACTGTAACGATATATTGCCCAGCCCTGAATCAAACCAACATTGTTGGTGATAGTTTTATAAAATACACTGATAAAAAAAACTGGATATGAGGAAAGGTGACATCATATCACCAGTAATAAAGTGTGACAAGGCTCACAGAGGTAGGATTCCCAAAGGACCAAAAGGACAAAACCCTTAAAGCTTGAATTTAATCTTGTAAACCTCCTCTGTGCTCACCCCGGGCTCTTAAAAGATCCAGCCGTGCCTGCTGACCTCAGTGCATAGGCATGTGATGATCCACTTAGGAAACTCCTCCATCAACAAGCCCCCCCACCCCCGCGTCCAAGAGGCCTTTAAGGCTCAAGGCCCTAGACCTATTCAAAACTCACATTTCCTCTGGACAACACACTCCATCTGGGTTTGATGGACGCCTGAGGTGTGAGCCCATTGTAAAGTTTACCACCAATTTGACAGTCTACAACCAAACCGCTGTCCTATTAGCACCTCTCTGCAGAGTCCACACAGGCTGGTAGTGGGACAGCTACGTGAAGTGTGGAGGGGCGAAGGTCAGGGAGGATCACTCTATTTACTTCACATCATGCCAGTTCTCACATGCAGTGTCATTAAGGGTGAGATGCTGCCCTTCCTGCAGTTTCAACCACAGGAAGTTCAAATGATATTTAATTCAACACTAACCCTACACACTGCAGTCAGATAAGGAAGTGGACTGCATGAATGTTTTTCTCATGTTGTAATAAATCACAAGAGTCTTTTGCAACAACATATCATTAACATTTCTAGGCTGTTGCTGTGTTTAGTGCCATGTCTGCAGTGTTGAATGCACTGGATGCTTACTTACAAAATGAGTGTTAGGTTATGCAGGCAGCTGATAAAGAGTTTTATAGATCCAAATGGTTTCTAAGAGGCCATCTAACTGGAAGATCCGAAGCAGAGAGCCTGTAACTAATGTGGGTAATCCACTGGAAGAGCTCTATAGAAGGAATGCTATTGTAGGAGGCTGTAAAATAATTTACATTGAAATAAATTCTTTTGTAAGTCCAAGCCAAACAATGAAATGAATTACAATGAATGAAGGGTAATAGAAATTCTACAGTTGCTCCGATATAAGGATTTGCTCACATGTGATTGTGCAAATATAAAGTATAAGGAGCTGTCAGTGGTTTATCAGTGCATTAAAGTTGCACGGGAGCTGCTGTTGAATCACCTGAGGCAGCCTGTGATTAACGCTACAGGCAATTAAGCTGAGAAAGAGTTCCAGTCCAGGAGTTCCATTAACAAGCCCACTCAGGGACGCAGCCATCCCTGCCACCATCTATCTAAGTCCACAACCCTATGCCCACTGGTGTGGAAAAGCTGCGGTGAATGGAGATGATCCATCCGTGCCCCTAGAACCCCTTTAAAGCTGTACATTCTGCACACGCAGCTACATTCCAGCCTGGGGTTAAGTAGGTCAGAGGGAACTATCTTATCTTTGAGAGAGAGATGCTTCATGAAGCCTCAGGTTTGCTGATGCTATGCTTAGCCAAAGTCCCTGGACCTGACCAGCAAGACTGATGTTATATATTTCACATGAGGGATATAAGAACCATTGTTGTGCTGGTTCACATTCCCAAATGATGACCATCTTTGGTGGAAAACATGATGGACATTATGTCATCCAGGAGTTTAAGGGAATGAAAAACATACATCGAACATCTGGGTTTACCTTGGAGAAAAGCCAAGATATCAGACTTCATGTTGGTTTTATATGATAATATATGGTGTCATCCCAAAGCTGCCAGTGATGAAACTACTATCAGGGCTTAAGTTCATTACAAAAACTTTTTATTGTTTACCCTCACCAGAAGGGGTACTTCCTTTCCCCATGTGAATTCCTCCTGCCTGTTAATCACGTCAAATCATCACCTCAAATAGATAGTGTATTACCAGCTGCCCCTGCCCTTCAATTACCACTCCCCTATCCACGGCAGGGGAGCTGGGCTGTCACACTTCAACTCCAACTGGTCAACAATATGACAAAGTTTCAGCTGCATGGGTGTTCTGTCATGCCAAGGTGATTTCATACTTGAACTGCAAAATGAGCCGTAATCGCTACAGGTTGGCCTTTTGGGGAAATGGAGAGACAAATTTTCATGAGGGCGGCACACGTCTCCCTCAGCCAAAATCCTCCTCTGGCCAACACTGAAGCAAAGAGACAAGCGCGGAGAAAAAGGGAGCCATTGACACATTGGTATTCTTCAGCCAAAGTGGAAGCCCAGTGCCAAATGTGTTCAGAAGAGAGAGAGGAGGTGTAGGTGGTGGAGGGGTGGGATTGAGGGACAGAGCAAGAAAAGAGATACAAAGAAGCCCTGTGTCAATGCTGTGGCTCTGCGACTGAAGATAATGAACACTAAAATAATATGTAATTTGAGTGGCCCTCAGAAGACGAGGTCAGCAGCACTGGCCAAGCTAGCCATCTTAGCTGTCTGTGATTCTGACACACTCTGGTTTGATGTGTGAGCGTTCAGGGGTTTCAGCTGTATGAAGGGGGTTGGCCAAGCTCCACAGCCACACAAAGAGCTTCTCTACCAGCCAGAACTGTAGGAGGGGAGTTCATTGCTCTTTCAGCACTGCCTCTACATTTCCTCTATTCTTACAGGATTTTTCCATATACCTCCGCTCAACTTTGTATGCTGGTACAGTGTTCTTGATACAAACTCTATGAATTACTGTATTGTATTCAATATATCTGAACCGGTTTATGAGTTTGACAAAAAACTTAAAATTCTCTGAATCCAGTGTCTTAACCTGGAATATTTTCTGGTTTCTTTAGTGTTCTATGACAGTAAACTGAATATATTTGGGTTGTGGAATAAACATGATATTTGAGGATGTCATCTGAGGATATCAGAACTAAACAGGTCCATTGACAATTAAAATTATAAATAGTTGCTGCACTAAACTTGAGTATGATCTTACCTTCCCCCATTGGGCCCTGGTGGAGAGCAGAATGGGATCCCTCTGGCATGGCACTCAGGCCTCTGGAGCTGAGGACAAAAACAGAAATGGTCAAAACAGAACCCAGGAATGTCATATCCACACCTACACTGCATGCAGAATGACAACAGCTATCATTCTTAGTATGAAAAACACCTTTAGTTTCTTTACTGCCTACTTTTTTTTTTTTTTTTAAGCAACTCTTTTGTGTCCTCTCTGTTGGACTGGATCTCTAGGGTGAGGCAAACTAGCCCCGGCCTCATCAGGTCTTGTATAAAAGGGAAATTCTTCCCATTCCACTGCTCAGTGCTCTGCGTTGGCTCATGCCAGCTCCTTGGTAATGTATAGTGATCTGGGGTAGAGGCATGAATGGAAAGAGATTTAACAGCTACAAAGCAAATGTGAAGGAATCTAAGACCCTCCGAGACTGCATCAGAGCTGCAGTTTTATTAAATGTTCAGTGTGGAAGACCCACACATGCTCATGTACTCAAGAAATTTGCGTTTGAGTCTGTTTGGTGCTTGGAATTGTGTTTTTTCCCCATTTCAAGTTTAATGACTGTCTCTATTGCCTATATCCATGGCAACAGCTACAATACACTGATTAAAATAATAATCAATACAAGGACACTCAAAAATCCTATGCTGGCCTAAGTTCTTCAAAGCCTATCTCCTGCTTACTACAGCTGCAAGTGTGCAACACTACACACTTAGAAATGAATGCACAGGTGAATATTTCATCTTGAACCATTATCTATCATCTCAAACTGTAAATTATTTTAATCCAAGCATTTTAAAGTTTACAGTGAAAAAATATAAGAAAACATACAAATAAAAAATAAAATGCCTGCTTTTCATTACTATAAAATAACTAACTATGTTAAAAAAAAAAAAAAAGACTGTCACATCAAAACAAGACTCATTCTCAGTGCTCCAATGCTCCAGTGAGATTACAAGTTCACCCCTGGTGCCATGTATTTTTCTGATCCCTCATGCCAGTCCATGGTGCTCTTAATGATGAGGTGTGTCCTTTTGGAGCACTGCGCTGCCAGTTTCTCACATCATTGCCTCTCTGGCTCCTTCCAGCAAATTAACATGGAAGACTGTGCATGAGAACTTGTCTGTGATTCCTGGTGAGCCTCCGGCCTTTTAAACATCACATTCTTGGGCCCGCTAGATCAGAGGAGCAGGAATTCTTCAGGGATTAGGATGGGCATTGTTCCTGGTGCATTCGCTGGCCACTGCACTGAGCTGACAGCCAGACGAGCTCAGGCCAAACCGCGCTCACTGCCAGGAGGTCTGTCAATTAAGATGTGCAGGAATAAATGGAGAAACACCGCAGACCGAGATGCAGGCATTCTGACTGTAGCTTCACTGTAGCATGTGACTAGAGTAAATGAGATTAAAAACCCCAGAAGCCATTGTAACTGTATGATATTCCTGTCGTTACTCAACAAACTAAAATAAAAATAACTTCCTCCTAACAATCAAAAAGCATTTGCAAATGTTATTGACTATTTTGACCTCTCGTCTATACAGTGAAAACATTTAAAAGGGTTTACATGTAGGATGTATATACCAGACTCTCAAAGGCAGGAGGAAATTTTGTACCAGAACACTCTAAGGACTACCAACATCACCAATAAATCGACACTATGTATCCACAGACTGTATCACTGACTGAATAAAGTATAAAGCTCATTGTTTACACACATCTGTATTATGGAATCATCAAGTTTTGTTCTTTAAACAAAAACTGACAGCTGATAATTTTTATAGTCAAATAACATGATCTTCACGAGCTGTGTCAGCTGATAGTTTCAGGGATCTCCCCAAACAAAGGAACAAGGACGCTGCGCCAGCCTGTTCCAATTGTAGCGCCAGCCTGTCGATTTTCAGAAATAGGGTTTTTGTACTTCGTTTTCTGAGCTTTTACGGTTAACTTTATCGATATCCCAAGCCGTGCCAGGGTTCTCGGTAGCGCAAACTTGCGTGTCGGCCTGTTACGCTATAATTTGTGCCCGGCACGCAAGTTTAGGACTGACACGCATTATTGCTTGTTAGTTAGCCTAACTCAGTTTTTAGACAGAAATCAGCCACACAAAATCTACAAATTAGGGGTGTAACATACAGAAAAATTTTGGTTCAGGAATTTGGTTTCAATACACTTATAAGTTTTTGGTACAGTAAAGGAGACCAACTTATTTTTAAAAACCTAACATAACCAATCTTCCCAAAACAATGCTGGCACACCACTCTTATTTTGTCAACTCGTCTCTCTCCACTGATGTAACTGACAGGGAATTGGAAATGCTGCCAAATCAGAAAACTTAGAGAAGACGGAGGGTCTTCCAACTCTGTCTTTGTACCTGTGATGCTGCTCTGAGCTGCCATACTGGCTCACCTTCAGAATGTGGATGGTGCAGGTACCACTTAGACATCTAGGATATCAAATATTGCCCATGGGTTCCACTTGTGGCCGCCCTGCTCATACTGTGTGTGTGTTCCGCTTCAAGGTTCGTGTGGCAAATTAAGGCGAGTGTTTGCGTTCTTTACATAGGCTACATATATTTGTTCGTTACACCTCCGTATTGTACTGAAGGCCCCGAACTGCATAGGTGGCAAAAGTACCGTACTCACATTCTGTACTTAAGTAGAAGTACAGCTACTTGTATGGAAAACATACTCTTGTAAAAGTAGAAGTACTGATTCAACTCCTTTACTTGTGTGAAAGTCAAAAAGTATGCCTTCTCAATTGTAATAAAACACAAAAGTAAAAAGTAAAACTGCATTTTTTTTTCCTCATGAATCAAACACTATTTATAGGCAAAGTCATAAAAGTTTCCATTTTCTAATTCCACAGTAAATGGTACTGAGTCTAACCAGAGTCCTGCACCAGGTTGGTACAGCAACATATTTTACGTACTGTCGTTTATTTAATTTGAAAAAGTAATGAGCCTATTCTGAGAATGTAAAAAGTATGAAGTACAGATATTTATGTAAAAATGTAAGGAGTAAAGTAAAAAGTTGCCAGAACAATAAATACACAAGTACAGTTCCCTAAAAAAAAAATCTACTGAAGTACAGTAACTAAGGGCGTTTTCACACAGCGTACTCGGATCCATACAATACTCGGGTACACTTCACGCTCGCGCTGTGTGCATTCACATGCGCAAACTGCAGCCCTGATTTAAGTGTGAATGGGTATTACAGGGACAAAACAGTAGGTGGCAATGTGGAGGGAATTCTGTCGCTATCCAACAAACGCGGAAGTCAGAAGACAAACCCTTAGGTCACCAACTGAGCGACTGCACGTTCATTTGTCATTTGTCTACAGTGGCAGAAAAACAAGCAATACTGTTCTATCTGTTATCCTGTTTGAGGCAACGTGAAGAAGAACATTTGTTGTTGTCCCTGATATATTTACCTTCAATAGTGGTGTTGTCCTTTTGTTGTATGGCGGATTCAAACAATGACTGTTTTGGCGCTGTCTACGGTCTGATGTTGATTAGGTCACTTCTGTATCGGAGTCATAAACAGACATTGCGTCCGGTGCAGCGTCTGTGATCCGGCCCCGGTTGCATTCACATGCACCCGTACCGTACTGGACTATGGCTGGCCTGTATTCAAGTCCACCCTTCTCATCTGTACTCCAGTACAGTACGTTAGTACAGTTCAGTTGCATTCACATGGACCAAATGAAGTGGACTCGAGTACATAGCGTACTCAGACACGGACTCGAGTACACTGTGTGAAAAGGTACTTATAAAAGTATTTATACTTTGTTCCTTCCCATCTCTGCCAAACTGAAATGGTTCGGTGCAAACGAGTGCACCGTTAAACCCCTAATACAAATCACTCAGTGTTCCGTATGGTTTGTGTTGTCAATAGCAGCACATAACATAATAAAAATCACATAATACAGGGCTCTAGACTAACTTTTTCAGTTAGGAGCACTGGTGCTCCCAACTCCAAAAAGTTGGGCGCACCAGCAAAAATCTAGGAGCACCACTATAAAGTTGGGGCCAAAGCAAAA